>LTAE01005535.1:0-28182 GCA_001647135.1 Pontederia paniculata
ATATATATATATATATATATATATATGCATATGTTACCTAAATATTTAGATCCTACATATTAATGGAGGGTGGTCGATACTCGTGACATTGGTTGGCACATAGAACTTGGTCTTGAAGAGTTTGAAATTATTTTGTATCATAATCTTTTATATTTGAACAAAAATAAATATTATTTTTAGATACCTTTTAATCATGGTGAAATAATAAAGATAGCGACCAATCTCTCGAGTTAAGTTTTTTTTTTTTTCGTCGCTTTTACTAACTTGAGGGTTGGAGCGTTACAAAATTAACTAACATAAATGATATTAACATGATATTCAAACATTTTAATTTTACATATGTGGAAAAATAGTATGTCTAAGGGTTGTAGCACAACACCACCATAATTGAAACTATACTCATTCATAACATTACTATCACATTAGAAAGAATACAAATTTATTTGGACATTTTTATGTCTTCCTCTTTAGCCACATTTTTTTCTTACCTTCTTTCCAATACAACCCTTTTGTCTTAGGCTCTATTAATGCTAAAGTGGGTAGTGTATATGTGTTAAATATTGAGCAGATAATGCTTAGATATAAAGTAGATAGTAGATAGTGGTTTGATAAATTAAATTTATTTAAAATATTTGATAAATATAACGGTTGGACAAACTGATAACTGAAATGACATAAAAAAACATGAGCATGTAAATTATATTATTATATGCATAAGGTTTATTCATTTTAACATAATAAGTGATTTATTTATTATTTTGAAAATAATTTTATATTTTAAGTAAATATTGTTTATATCAATGAAATAATGACAAAAATAATAATTTAAAATAAAAAAATTAAATTCAAGTTATGTCATTAAGAAAAAAAATACCCAAGTCAAGATTAAAATAAAATATACAATATAATAGTTAAAATTAAGTAATGTATCTTTTATATGAGAGGGGAAAAGAGTATATTAGGAATAAGTATTTAATCTCTAAACTCTATAGGCTAGTGGAATCAATCTATATTGTTTTGCACTCTAAACACTAAACACTAACTTAAAAATATGTTTACCAAAACGTCATAGAGTTTTCACCCAATTAAAATTTTATTCGCTATCTTAACCTCTAACAACTTTTATGTGCCAAATAGAGTCATAGATAATAGAATTTGAATTAAATCACATATTCACACTTAAAGGACAAATATTATATAATTAAATTTATCTAATTATTTGAATTATTATATATTAATTTAAAGAGACTCAATATAATGAAAGAATACATATACATAAGTAATAGAATTTAATGCACCTACAAAACATGTAGATATGCAACGTGCAGCTTAATCATCTAAAATTAAATCAATGATAAATCTTAAAATTGATAAAAAAATATGACTTATTAAATTTATTTGATTTTACATTTAAAAGTTAAGATGCACACGACAAAGCATAAAATACTTTATAGTGCATTAAATCCTAAGTTAATATTCATAATATACATGTACTAATATATCTACTTCCTGATCCGGTACATAACACGGAGTGTGCTGCCTATGACGTGGGCCATGTCCCGTAATGCATGTTGTTATGTTTGATTTAGTGATTGAATTTGAATGAGGTAGGGTTAGTGTACTCTCACGTGAAATTAGCATGATAGATAATAAAGAGTTAAAATATGTTAATGATTGTGCTTGTATGTATACATGAAGAGGTAGGTCTCGATGGATTGAGAAATTTATTCCTACTGTTATTGAGTTTCTTCGGGAATCACTGAGTCCCTTGTGGACTACTGTTATGAGGATTGATTAATGGGTTTAGGGTTGATCACATGGCCTACCTTGTCATACTAACGTCGGATCTCTAGAATCTCATGTAGTGGTAATCGCTCATTATTGATTGAATTAAAAGATGCTACCCAAGATGAATGAAAATTGTATAATGAACTAGGCCTGAACATATTGATATATTGTAAACTATGAGAGTTAGGTGTAACTAATATTCTTGCCACTGTTACTGAAATGAAAGATGAATGAGATTGATATTGATGAACTTATGTCACTGAAAGAAAGAAGTAAAGCAAAGTAAATAAAAAGGTAAAGAAATTGAAAGTAAAGCTAATGTTTATAAAGATGACAATATGATAGAAAATGTTCTCTTTTACTTGTATCTTCATATATGCTTTACCTTATTGAATTATTATCCTTTGCATATTGGGTTACATAGCTCATGAAAGGATTGTCTTCCTTGTATTTGATCCTACAGATAGAATAGATGGTGATTGTACAAAGGTAGCGTGATGGGGTTCGTGATGAGATGACTTACACATGGAACAAGTCCTAGTTATGTTTATGTATTGTCTTCCGCATTAACATGTATATAACATTGACTAGTTAGAAGGGTCAATTGTCTAGTCAAATATGTAAGTTGGTAGCATCTCCAGGTGGGCATAATGATAGGTGGCAGGGTGTGCATTTGGGGATGTTATAGTAAGGTATCAAAGCCTAATGAGGGACACTTCTTAGCTATCCCTATATAGTAGAGGTTCATGAGCCATCACCGCACCATCAGGTATGAGTTAAGTTATAGTATAATCATTATTTCTAATTGAAAGTTGTATAATTGTAGATGTCCCCAAGACATTTTGTCAGTGGATGATATTATGACTTAGAACTAACATTATTCCTAAGGAGGTTATCTAAAGAAAAAGAAATTGGACTTAGTTAAAACTTATATGTTGATATCCCCTTGAATAATATAACATGATTACTAAGGAGCTTATTCAGGGATAGTACAAATAAATAAATGCTTGAGGAGAAGATGATTATAGCAAAATATATTGAGGTTACAATTCTTGATTATGAAATAAGCGAATGACAATGGGATTTTATGATTGCAAGGAATTCTAGGTTAAACTTGAGGAATATAAATTTTCGGAAATTTAGGTGAATATTCTTTTTGAGGTTATGACCATGAGCAAGATTGAAATATTGACCAAGGTATAGATTAAATAATGCTATAATAATGAGGATATATGATTACATGGCATTGAAATGATAAAGGAATTATTGAATTGTCTTGATATCGATTGATTATGTTGGAAGATAGGAAACAAATGTGAAATATTGTTGAATCTAGATGTCATGCCTAAATTCGAGGACAAATTTAATTTTAAGAAGGTTATAATGTAACACTCTAGATTTTTAAATAATAAAAAATAAAGAAAAGCTAAGATTAGATAAGGATAGATATAGTTTGGTGATGATTGGGAAAAGAGTTAAGAGTGAAGTCAAATTGTTATAGTAATATTTTCTTATAAATTTAATATTTCTAGTCTTATACAAATTAACATTTAAGTAATTTTTAATCTTATTAAGGATTATCTTATCAAATTATAATCACATATAAAGTCATTCTTGAGAGTCCTCACATTCAAACTTCCTCTAAGGGTGAATTTCCTTTCCTAAAAATAGGATCCAACTACTCCTCTCATCCCACAATTTTTCTCTCTCAAACACAAGGCATCTCAAATGCAAGGCATCAGAAGCTCTCTCTCTCTCTCTCTCTCTCTCTCTCTCTCTCTCTCTCTCTCTTTGTGTGTGTGTGTGTGTGTCTCTGTCTCTCTCTCTCTCTCTGTGTGTGTCTCTCTGTCTCTCTCTCTCTCCCTATCTCTCTCTCCTTGCCGTTGCATGGACATGGAAGAGAAAAGATCAACACGAATTGTGTCCACATGTAACGCGAACCGTGTTGCAAGGGAAAAAGGAAGAAAGTGGACGGTGTTGATGAAGGGACACAGATTGTGTTTCAACCAGACGACGTAGCGTCGTGAAGACATAAGAAAATGGACCGTGCCCGAGTAGGACACAGACAACATCACACATGCTTGATAAGGATGAAACGGGGTCGATCGACAGAAAATCAAAGTATGTAACTAGGAGGATCAACCTTAGGGTTTCGCATATACATATGACAGAGTAAAAGAATGATTAAAAAGAAATAATGATATAATGTATAATTGGAAATCGGACCCAGACCATGTTCTCCCATGACACGGTTCGCGTCTTTCGGAGCCAGCGTGGGATACGCTGGGTACAGACAACAACAATGGACGACATAGTGGGAGATAATATTCTAATCATCTAAAATGGACCATATGTTAATCTGACTATGTTCGTGTTCCTCGGGTGAAAGGTCGTGTTAACCTCTTACGCAGGCGACCGAACCCAACACACCCTCAGGAAATGGGCCGCGTGCCTTAGGGACCTAGTATGTGTCCTAGGGATATTAAAAAATGGTTGTTTCATTTTCTGAAATGAACCGTGTCTTCCTTGACTAAAATAATAAGATAAATCGTGTAAGGAAACCAGACTAGGTCACCATGGACACCGGTTGTGTTTATCTCGAAGAAAATGACAATCCAACCTTACTAACAAAATAGTCCGTGTTACATTGAACCCGGTACGTGCTCTCACCATAAAACGCCCTATAGATCAAAACGGTTGTGTTTTCCTGAATACTTCCTGATCCGGCACACAACACGGGTTGTGTCGCCTATGATGCAGGTCGTGTCCCCGAATGCATGTTGTTAGGCTATATCGACTGATTGAATTTGATTGAGGTAAGGTTAGTGTACTATCACAAGAAATTAGCATGATAGGTAATAAAGAGTTAAAAGATGTTAATGGTTGTACTTGAATGTATACATGAAGAGGAAGGCCCTGGCGGATTAAGGGATTTATCTCTACTGTTATTGGATTCCTTCGGGAATCACTGAGTCTCTTGTGGACCAATGTTATGAGGATTGATTGATGGGTCTAGGATTAACCCCATGGCCTAGCTAGCCATACTAGCGTCGAATTTCTAGAATCTTCATGCACTGGTAATTGCTCATTATTGATTGAATTAAAAGATGCTACTCAAGATGAACAAAAATTGTATAATGAACTGGGCCTGAACATATTGATATACTATACATAATGAGAGTTAGGTGTAAATGATGTTCTTGCCACTGTACTGAAATGAAAGATGAAATAGATTGATATTGATGAACTTATTCCACTGAAAGAAAGAAGTAAAGCAAAGTAAAGAAAAAGGTAAAGAAATTGAAACTAAAGCTAATGTTTATAAAGATTACTATTATTTTCATATATGTTTTACCCTTTTGAATTATTATCCTTTACATATTGGGCTTCCTAGCTAATGGGAGGATTTCCTTCCTTG
The DNA here is from genome assembly GCA_001647135.1 of Pontederia paniculata. NCBI lineage: Eukaryota > Viridiplantae > Streptophyta > Magnoliopsida > Commelinales > Pontederiaceae > Pontederia > Pontederia paniculata. The sequence continues at coordinate 5,207 of LTAE01005535.1, forward strand.
TATTTTGAACCCACATATAGAATAAATGATAATTGCACAACGGTAGCGTGATGGTGTTTGTGATATGATCGCTTACACATGACATAGTCCTGGTTATGTCTATGCATTGGCTTCCACATTAACATGTATATAGCATTGACTAGTTAAATTGGTCAATTGTATAGTCAAAGATGTAAGTTTGCAGTGTTTCCGGGTGGGCATTCTTCTAGGTGGCGGGGTGTGCATTTGGGAGCGTTACAAACACGAATTGCTTCAAATAAGGCCGCAGAAGTAAGTATCATGCAAATTAAAACTTTTATTGTCCTGTCCTCAATGATTTTTCACATAATTTCATAGATATGATGAAGTATGCCATTAGTTAGGTTAGCTCTATCTCATATTTGGCAAAAACACACTAATAATATAAAAGTATGCTATTTTCTTAAGAAAAACATAAACGACATTATTGATTCATTAAATTGTATCTAGTAGACATTTGGATGATATCTACTCTAAATGTTGGTTCTATATACTTCAGTGGCACCTTATTTTATATTAACTTTCTTTATCGTATATATATTGACAACCATGGTTATAATCCACATAATATTACTTAATGTGGCTTGTGATAATCTTATGAGTATGTTAGTCAAGATAGATATTGAAACAAAGTTTCTTCTATCTAATTAAACTATTTTTTTTCTTTCATTTTGCGTTTGTGTTGTACATAACATTAAAGAAGGGATTCGAAAAGGGTGATAAAGGCAGCATAATGCCTGCAAGTTCATGTATATAAAATATTGACTAATCCCTCATTTAGCGAATTATGGCAACAACTAGGGTTGAGCACAGACCGGGTCAACCCGGTTGACCCGAATCAGATCGACCCGAAAAACCGAAAAAATTCCCGGATCGATTTATAACCGGAGCGAATCCGGTTCTCCCATCTTGATAACCCGACCGGTTCCGGGTCAATACCGGGTCCAAGTCTTGAAAACCCGACCCGTGATCCGACCCGGTTAAGTAGATAACTTATTTTATTAAATTATATTATATTCATGAACGATCGAAGATGAAGCCAATGGACGTCTAGAGGGCTCATAGTGGAGACAGTGGATGACCAGTAAGATTGCCAAGGTTGAGAGTGGTCATCCGATGGACTCAAGGTGGAGACAATGGATGACCAGTAGACTGTCAAGGCTGAGAGTGGACGTCCAGAGGGCTCAGAGTGGAGATAGTGGACGTTCAGAGGGCTCAGAGTGGAGACAGTGGACGACCAATAAGAATGTAAGATTGCCAAGGTTGAGAGTGGTCGTCTGAAGGACTCAAGGCGGAGACAGTGGACGACCAGTAGACTACCAAGGCTGAGAGTGGACGTCCAGAGGGCTCAGAGTGGAGATAATGGACGACCAGTAAGATTGCCAAGATTGAGAGTGGTCGTCCGAAGGACTCAAGATGGAGACAGTAGACGACCAGTAGATTGCCAAGGCTGAGAGTGGACGTCCAGAGGGCTCAGAGTGGAGANTCAGAGTGGAGACAGTGGACGACCGGTAAGATTGCTAAGGTTGAGAGTAGTCATCCGAAGGACTCAAGGTGGAGACAGTGGACGACCAGTAGACTGCCAAGGCTGAGAGTGGATGTCCAAAGGGCTCAGGGTGGAGACAGTGGACGACCAAAGCAGAAGGCAGGCGGATGAGTGGTCGATCGTGGTTGAGTGCGGGCGACCGGTTGACGTCAAGTGAAGACAAAGAACGTCCAGAGTCTTGGTGAGAATATTTCCGGTTATATTTCCAGTTGTATTCCCGGTTGTATTCCCGGTTTCCGGGTCAAACCCGGTCCCGGTACCGGTTGAAACCGGTTCCAGTACCGGTTTTAATTTTTCAATTCCCGGTTACAACCGGGTCGGTATCGGGCCGAGGTCGACCCGGACCCGAACCCGGTTGTGCTCTGGCCTAGCAACAACTTAAATTCCTGTGTGTAACACTCCATATTTTTAAATAATAAAAAATAAAGAAAAGCTAGGATAAGATAAGGAAATATGTAGTTTAATTAGGATTGGAAAAATAATGAGTTGAAGTCAAATTGTTATAGTAATATTTTCTTATCAATTTAATATTTCAAGTCTTATACAAATAAACTTTAAGGAACTTTTAATCTTATGAAAGATTTATCTTATGAAATTATAATCACATACAAAATCATTCTTGGGAGACCTAATCTGATTCAAACTCCATCTATGGTTGAATTTCCTTTCTTATAAATAGGACCCAACACCTCGTCTCATCCCACAATATTTCTCTCTCAAACCCAAGGCATCATAAACCCAAGGCATTAGAAGTCCTCTCTCTCTCTCTCCCCTTGGTACCGCATGGACATGGAGGAGAGAAGGCCAATACGGACTGTGTCCACATGTGATGCAGGTCGTGTTGCACGAGAAAAGGAAGAAAGGGAACTGCGTTGACGAAGGGACAGACTGCGTTTCAACCAAGCGACGAAGCATCATGAAGACATAAGAAAATGGACCATGTCTGAATAGGATACAGAACGAGTCGCACGTGCTTGATAATGAAGAAACAAGATCGATCTATGGAAAATCAACGTATGTAACTAGAAAGATCAACCTTAGGATTTTTTATATACGTATGATAAACAAGGAAATAACGATTTAATGCACGATCGAAAACCAGACATGGGCCATGTTCCCCCATGACACGGTCTACATCTTCCATAGCCAGCATAAGATACGCCAAGTATGGACAACTTCGATGGACGATGCAGTGGAAGATAATATTATAATCGCTTAAAACCGACAGTTTGTCAATCTGACATGGTCCGTGTTCTATGGGAGAATGGCCACGTCAACCTTTGACACAAGTTGTTTCGACCAAACCCAACACGCCCTCAGGAAACAAGTCGTGCCTTAGGGACGTAATATGTGTCCTATGGATACTAAAGAAAAAGAATGGCCTCGTAATCCATGTCATTTTCCCGAATAAAATAATAAGATAAACCCTATAAAGAAAACTGACTAGGTCACCATGGACATCATCTATGTTTATCCCGAAGAAAATGGCAAGCCAACCTTAAATAACAAAACGGTACGTGTTACATTGAATACAATCCTCCTCTTATCGTAAAATTCCCTATAGATTGAAACAATTATGTTCGTCTGAATGCTACCGCTTGACCCGGTACACAACACGGGTCGTGTCACCTATGATGCAGGCTGAATTTAATTGAGATAGGGTTAGTGTACTCTCACGTGAACTTAGCATGATAGGTAATAAAGAGTTAAAATATGTTAATGATTGTGCTTGAATGTATACATGAAGAGGAAGGCCCTGACGGACTGAGAAATTTATCCCTATTGTTATTAGGTTCCTTTGAAAATCACTGAGTCCCGTGTGGACTATTGTTAATGAGGATTGATTGATGAGTCTAGGGTTGACCCCATGACCTAGCTAGTCATACTGACGTCGGATCTCTAAATCTTAATGACTTGTAATCGCTCATTATTCATTGAATTAAAAGATACTACCCAAGATGGATGGAAAAGAAAGTATAAATTGTTTAATGAATTGGGCATGAACATACAGATATATTGTACACCATGAGAGTTAGGTATAACTGATGTTCTTGCTATTGTTATTGAAATGAAAGATGAAAGAGATTGATATTGATATACTTATGTCACTGAAATAAAGAAGTAAAGCAAAGTAAAGAAAAATATAAAGTAATTAAAAGTAAAGCTAATATTTATAAAGATGATAGTATGATGGAAATATTCTCTTTTACTTGTATTTTCATATATGTTTTACCCTATAAATTATTATTATTTACATATTTAGCTTCATAGTTCATGGGAGGATCTCTTCCCTGCATTTTGATCATGCAGATAGAATAGATGGTAATTGTGCAGCGATAGTATGATGATATTCGTGATGGATGACTTGCATATAGCATAAGTCCTAGTATAGTTCAAGTATTGACTTCCGCATTAACATGTATATAGCGTTGAGAAGTCAAATAGGTTAATTGTATACTCGAAGATATAAGTTGATAATGTATCCATGTGGGCATTATGTCAGGTGATGGAGTGTGCATTTGAGGGCGTTACACGGTGTGCCATAAACTAAAACGTCATGAAGTTCAAACACCTTAATAGCCCAGTAATGACAGAGCTCAAGCATGTAGGTTCTAAAGTCGACATTTCCACCTCATCTGACCCATTAATCTAAGGCAAGTCAGCTATGAGGTGTTTATAATAATTACAATTGGAGTTCAATGTAGTGGGGCTTTTTTCTCCAAACTAAGTTTATATACACTAATCATCAAGCTCCTGCTCCCCGCATGACATGCAAAGAATGCATGTCACCCTATAGTTTGAGCTCTATCACTTCATCCAAGGTTGCTCGACTACCTTAATGCTAAAAAAAATATGACTCTCCATGAAAATAGCTTTAGAAAGTGCAAATGCTAGCAAGATAAGCAATGAAGACAGAAATCAAGCATGTCGAGACTAGAGTGAGTGCTCTACAACTTCCTGAGGTGTCTGTTACATCGTATTGGAGTTCAAATTTACCACTTTGTTTCTGTATGCACTTTAAATCATATAAGATGATACAATGCATGATTTATTTATTCTAAATGTAATAAAACATTAATTCGATATTACATTTCTATGAAACTTTATGAGACTACCCAATACAGACAAGCCATCTACATTTGGGAATAGATGCAAACCATGACAAAATAGTAGCATCTTTGTTCAACGATGTACTTAATTACTCGACTTTCGTGCCTCTATTGATTTTCTGCATAATCATCTTCTAGATTCCATGTTTAATGTAGCTCTTTGTGTTAAACTGTAAAATGTAGATCCTTCAGCACCAAAATATTTTAAAGATTCCCTGAGCAAGCTCTCAGACTCAGCATTGTGCAGCACAAGTGACGATGAGTTGGACTTCAACTTTCTTATCATCTGAAGCTCCTCCGCCACTTCCTTGATTTTTGGGTGGTGTTCGCCCTTGACACTGAGACATTGCTGAATTAATCCTACACAGTCTTGTTTCAACTCCATATTCCCTTCCATCTTCACTTGATTGTCCAAAATTTCTAAAACTCTATCCCTTCTCACATCAGATAAGAAACTCAAAGCAAGGCTCTTCACTTCCCTGGATCTATCTTCCACATAGAGTGCCTTATTACCGATTAATAGCTCCAGAGTATGATGCCGAAGTTGTAAACATCGCTCTCGTCCGTTAATTGGCGCGTCTGCAAGTACTCAGGATCCAAGTAGCCTTGAGCTCCTTGTACCAGTTGCGCAAGGTGGGCATCATCTTTTGTGACTATCATTGATGCTCCAATGTCTAATACTTCTGCAGTATGTTGGTGGAGTTAACATCACCATGAAGAATTGGTGGGGAAGTTGATGAGTGCAAATACGCAAGAGCTTCTGCTGATTCATTAGCGATACCCAGACATCGAGAAGGACGGATCCACATATAGTTTTTGTGTGAGCCGGGGGGATATATAAAAATTATCTAACTGGTGTAGTGAATAGATGATTTTGCCTAACATCTAGAGGTATATGGTTTAAATCTTATCCCCTCCTAATTTGCACCCTGACCCCATTCAAAAAATTGTTTGGTTTGGGCTCATGACCTGCACAAATTTAAAACACACCTTTTTGAATGGTGAAGATGGTAGTCACTTATAAGAACATGACCAACTTCGTGTTTTGCCATGTTAGACTAAACCCTTGGCCTTTGCCTTGGGTCCTTATATTCTTTCCCCCTTGGGGGCTGAAGGTCCTCGTTGAGTAGTCCCACATTGGTTCGAGTGAGCATGCGAGGTTGACTCTGATACCTCCTGTAAGTGTTATAATTATGTGACCGTTATGCGCATTATTGTCATCATGGAGATGACCATTGATATCCTCATTATGAAGATGACCATTGCATTCATCGATGTGTTATAACGGTCGGTAATGAAGAGGCGGACTGTGGCGGGTATTCGGCCACTATAAATAGACATGGACGCCTATAGGGAGCTCCAATCTGTTATTCAGAATTCTCTTATTCTCTTTCTTAGTTCATCAATTGGTATCAGAGCTAAGTGGACGTTTACTCTTATTTACGTCATGTTGAGATGTGCTTAACGTCGTTGAACGTGTTGCACTCGGAGCTCCTGTGGGGACAGCTCGCCTGCTGCGTCTGGCCCCGTCGTCGGACTCTCAGCCGTCCTCATCCTCGCGCTAGCTGGATTTGGTCCACAGGCGGCGGCCACGCCAAGATCATGGCAGGCGCCCGCTCGTCGAGTTTCCATTTCCCGATACAGTTTCTTCTCTAGCGCCGATTGGATCGATCCCCATGGGACATTTGCCAATTCATTTGCCCTACGAAGCTCAAGTAAGTGGACCCGTTCAATATTGATGGATGTATCCGTTTGAAAGATATCTTAATAAATTGAAGAAAATAGTTAAAAACAAAGCTCGGGTTGAAGGCTCAATATGTGAAGCCTATTTGACTCAAGAGATATCACATTTTTGTTCATATTACTTTGAGTCTCATGTTCAATGTGCAAGAACAAGAGTTAGACGCAATGACGAAGTTGTGGAAGAGGTTTCATCTAATCATACGTTGTCAATTTTTAAACAACATGGTTGAGCTTATGGCAAACCAGAAGTGCGGTCATTAAATGATGAAGAAAGACCTATCTGGATTGGTGAACAAGTGTGGGACGAATTGTGTGCCAAATGGTCTATGGAAAGCTATAAGACAAAATGTGAAATAGTAAAAAGAAATCGAGAATCTGATCAAGGCGCTTGTTTGCATTATGGTGGTTGTATATCTAGAACCACCACTGCAAAAAAGATGGTAAGATAAATTTCAAATTTTATCAATTTGATATACTTTTGAGTTTGTTATAGCTTTTAATTTTTATTAATTTTTTTTTAGGAGAAGGATCAGGGTAGACCACCTACTGAGGATGAGATATTTTGATAACCCACGTGAAGAATGACGACACATGGAGTTCTGAATTTGCCAAAAAGACATATGTAAGAAAAATTTTAAAAACTCTTGCATTTCATATAAAATTATTTAAATTTTTTTTCTAATTAGTTAATTTTTTATAGGAAGAATTCAAAGCTAAAGAAGTGGAGTATTTGACATAGTGTACTCAAAATGGAGATACTCCGAAGAGTATTAGAGATCTTTGGGTTGAGCATGTTGGCATCAACAAAGGACGTGCTTATGGTTGTGGATCTTCTACTGGTTATGTTGATTTTCCATCCTCCCGTGGAATTAATCAGGATCATCACTTGCAACAGAAGATAGAGTATCTTCAACATCAACTGCAAAGTGAATCAACAACAACTGCAAGAGAATCAAGAACAATTATGAGAAAATCAACATCAGTTGCTACAAAAGAGGAATCATAAAAATAAATGCAACTAAGAGTGTGAAACCTTGAGAGAAGTCATCTTCAACTTATGAAGTTTATGAAGAAACAAAATCTTCAACAATTCAACGAGCTCGAGGAGGAGGAGGAGGAGGAGGAGAAGGATGATATTTTAGTAAGAATGTTAAATTATCATTTACTTTAAAAGTTGCATAATTTAATCTTGTGCATATTTCTTGCAGTGAAAGAGATGAGAAAGAGGAGGATTAGAAGAAGAACAACGCGAAAGACTATGAGTGATTTGTATAATTTGCAAGTTATATTAATTGATACTTATCTTTTTAAGAACTTTTGCAAATGTCTTTAATGTTGGTTTTTTTGTAGTGGACAAACGACGATGACAATGAGAATGGAAGGAGAACGACGACGACGAGGAAGGGAGAAAAGGACGAGGAAGCAAGGAGAGGAGAAGAACGACGAGGACGACAAACTAACAACACAATTTTGTATAAAATTGCATTATGAAATATTTGTGATTGTTATATTGTGTTTTTGATGATCACTTCGTATAATTATATATATTGTGTAATTTTGGGACTGTGATTTTGTAAATATATTTTTTTAAATTTGGGGCGGTCTCGAAGACCCTCTCAAATGGAGTTGTCCAAGACCGCCCCATATTTCATGAGAGGGTGGCCCAGTCGTCCTCTCGACCGCGCCTCTCTAAGAAAGTTAATAATAATTTGGGTCAAAATAATTAATATATCATTATTAGTGTTATATAAATAATTATATATCAACCATCATGATATTTTTGTAAGCATTATTTTTTAAAATATAATAAATAATTAAAAAAAATGGTTCAACTCAAATCAAGATGAAAACACATTGTAAAAGGTGGAAGAAATTAATAAAAAAAGAGAAAATAGAAACACTAGCAAAAATGAAAATACAAAGATAAAATAGGTATAGGAAAATAATTGATAAGAAAAATTTAAAAAGGAGGTGAAAAGAAATAAAATAAAGTGAAATAAAAAAAATAAAAGTGATTCAAAGTAAATTAAATTAATAAGAGATCATTATTATTATAAAATAATAAATAAAAATATTAATATATCAATCACCATCATTAATAACCATACAATAAATACAAGTTTACATTATATCTAACTTTTAGTAGGTATTATTATATTTTTTATATATTATATAACATCAGTAGTACTATATATATTATAAATTATTATAAATAATATTAATTTAATAAAATCCGGTTGAACACGATCAAACTGATTCAATCGCGATCCAATTGAACGTCTGATTTGATCTCTAATCCGATTATGAAAATATTGATAATTATACAAATAAAAAACCTAAACTTTTCTTATTGAAGAAAAAAACTCAACTTTCATTTTTTTTATCTGATGTGACAAACAGGTGTTGAACGGGTTCCAAGCCGCTTAAGTACATTTTACTCGTTAGTATTAAACGTGTGATTTGAGATGATCATATTAGTTATGATGGATAGAAAATTTAATTTATTATTAATGTACACAATTATTCAGATTGAATGAGATGAATGATGGGCACTATTTAATATTAGGTGGCAATCGGAAAAAAATATATGCACACCCCGTACATTAGATTAGTAAAATATGGGGAGAACTGCTAGATTAAAGTGTTTATGCACAAGTGACATAAGTTAAAGGATTCATGATATTCTTTCTATATGTGGATTAATTATATACTTATTATCAATACTCGAGAAAACAAAGCTTTGTTCTTTTTTTTTTTTCTTTCCATCGCCATGGGCGTGTTCTATTATATCTTGGCGTACAAAGGCGTTCTAGATTAGTTTTTTCAATTAGGAAGGTTCTTATATAGTTTATAATAGTTATTGCATTACCACATTAAAATTTATTAGAACGGAATAATATAAATTAATAACTTGAAGTTTTTCGTTAGAGGGCACGGAAAATTACAGTTGTGCACATTAATTAACTAATAAGCATACTAATTTTTGGGAGCAGTCCAACATTAGTTAATTCCTGGCAGCGACATATAAGTGGTAGATCATCATCGTCTCGATTAATCTGGTATAGTAAGAATAATTTTTTTACATAGATTTTATTTTGATCATATACATGTTCCTTTTTACTTTTCTTTAAATGAAACTTTAAGTATTTAACTTGTAGCTCCATATGTCATCGTGGTTCTGCAAATAATGTTCCGTCAATTTAATGACTTGTAGGCGCATTTTGAAACTCTTGATTTATGTTTTCAGAAACAGTTGATCTAACCAATGACCGCTGACTTCAAATACAAAATAAATAGAGTTTGAGTGCATTACTTTCTTTATTTCTTTTTTCAGAATGTTAGATGTTTGTATGATTGATGTTTCTAATTAAATCCTGCTCCGCCCACAGAAAAAATGATATAAAAACTTAACAGCATGATGTAGGATGTTTCGTAGTTTCATTATTTTATTTTGGTTATTCGTAAACGGGGAAGAATTAACTCATGATATACCTCGGTATTTCATGTCTCAATTTAAGAATGCATGCAGTAACATGAATCTGCTGACGATCGAATTCATAATTATATCCATCATTACCCCTTAATTACATGACATATTGCATGCTTGAATTTTACATAAAGTATATATAATAAGATAAAAGTGATTAACTATAAGCTGCCCTACGCAAATTATAAGGGGCATTCAATTTAATTATTTACTTGGGAGAATCTGAGTTCCCTCATATCATGTGTAACGGAAATATTATTGTGCAGGAAATTACTTGAATTTTAAACTTTCTATCTTTTCGTGGAGAAAGCTTTAGCATGAAGTATTCATTACCTAAAAATCGCCCGATCTCGTTTTAGCACAGCCCAATATAATAACAAGTTATTGGCTACCTGATATAATAATATAATGGCCTGTAATATCGAAAAAGAAATATGACATAGTATAATGGCATGCATCATCAATTTGACTTTGGTTTCGTAATGAACTAATTATGATTTTCTTTAAATAATAAGCCTGTCAGATAGGTGAATATATTTACCTAACTCGCTGCATTTAGTTTTGACGTCACATTACTTTTTCTCTTTTAAAAAGATAAAGGGCATGAAAATTTCCTCTCTCTCTCTCTCTCTCTCTCTCTTGTGTAATATTGATTCCATGTTATATCTGATTCCGGATAGACGTTCTTAAATTTAGTATGAGATCGAAATGTATGTATCCCCCCGCTTTGTTTGCCGACTTACTCAGCTGATGCCCCATGGAAAGAAAGATATATGCATGTATGCACGCATGCATGATAGATCATGCATGATTGACGAAAGTGAGGTTAATTAAATCATGAAATATGACAGATGAGTTATATATTGGTGTTACACCAGCAAATCTAACTCTACGAGCTCAGATGGGCCATGTGATATTGTAAGGTCGCGGGTGAACCATTACTTAACATTCTTGATTTCATATAATTTTACTAGCTTACGAGACTTCCTGGAAAATGAAAAAATGTCGGAATTGAAAAAATCAAACATACATAAACAGTGTTCCTTTTCATGGATTCAACATAATCATATATATGCTTTAAATTACAATCAACAAAAGATCTTTTTTCATCGTTATGGTCAGAGAAGGAAAATCGATATTAATGCAGCGATGGATGAATTGATACAGAGATCAAGCTATGACTTTCACTAGAGCAACTTCAGTCGACTATTTTTCATAACGATTAAATATATATATGCAAAAGTAGATAATTTATCATTGGATCTAGTTACATCCATTATTAGATTCTAATTAAAAAATTTCCAAATATACACTCCGCCACATGATAAAATCTCTTCCTAAGAGCGCTACTTACATCATACATATTTTGATTTTATGATTAACTTTTTGACCAGTAAATAAAATATGAAATTAAATAAAATTTATAATTTTTCAATCCAACTTTCATAACATAAATATGTGAAAGTCTTAAGTCATATATAAATATCTCAAATTAAGACAAGTTGATATAAACTAAAATAAGAGACATTAAGGCTTTATTTGGTTGACAGATAGCTATTCAAGGGATAAAGATATGTATGCCATTGGATTTTTTTTTTAAATTTGAGTCTAGAATAAGTTATTCTGGCTTCTTGAAAGAATAATTTACCTCTAGTAGAAGCAATATTCACTGGGTTAATATTTTTTTAATGGTAACTTTACCCTTTACCTTTTTTAGGGGTTAGGCACCCTGTTTGCCAGAATAAGGTAGAATAAGACTATATTCTACACTTTATTCTTTAACCAAACAGGATCTAAGGATCACTAAGTCATGTGTAATTGTAGTCACCACGAGCATCGATCGTAGCATATACCACCAACATTCTGTCACTGTAGATCACTCATCTGCAAAATCTAATACAAAGAGAAAAATATTTACTATGAGATATAGCACCCAATAATAAAAGATAAAAATAGATAAACATCACATGATAAATAAATAAAGGAATAAGCTAATGACATGGAAGTCAAAAATATCAATTACTCATTTATCTTCTTTCTTTAATTACTTAATTTTCTTTAATCATTTTTAACATACTTTAGTTTCATCATCTTTCTTTGCATATGGAGTGAGCTATGATAGATAGTCAAATATCAATCATTCCACGCATACTTTATGCTACATAAGGAGTAAGCTAACACCAGTTGTCAAACATTAATTACTATATGCATACTTTTCTTCACTTAAGAAGTAAGCTATGACCAAGGACCAAACATCAATTACTCCACATCATCAATAGTCATACTTTTCATCAATGCTTTAACTTTCATCATTCAATCATATTTTATCTTTCATCAATCAGTCATAATCTTCAATCATCTATATCAATTATAATTAACCCTACATCCTATAATGCAATATGAACAATGCAATAATTAGATCAAGTGATTATCTTTGTTATCTTTGACTTATCCAATTAATAACTTTGAAGTAACTTTGATGGTTGCTTTGGTGACTTTGAATTGGCTCATAATCTTGGAGGTCTCGCCAATAGGTCAATGGGGGTGCACAAGTCATGACCAATAAGGATGCTCGAGAAATTCTTACCTTGGAGGGCGGGGAGAAGCCAAGCAACAAGAATAGGGTATTACCCTACCCATTCTATCTTTTAAATACCATGTTCCCAAACTTTAACAATACATGACAACCTCATCATTTAATTTAAATGAAGCATGATGATCCTTTATCTTGTCAACATAATTAATCTTTAATGATTAATAAAATCCTTTCATTTAAAATAGTAAAAATCATTTTAGCATCAGCTAACATGAACCGTGTCAGATACGAAAATGGGTCATGTTCGACGATGAAACACACTCGCCACCTGTCGAAATGACACACGGCGTGGGTCGTGTCATCGGTTGATGTGGTCCTTGTTTTCTCCATTCCATGTCATGTCATAAACCTCTTAGGAAATGCACTATTTTTTGAGTCGTGTTCATACTCCAACACGAACTACTTTTTGTGTATCATCATTAAATTATTATTATCCTTCGAAACACAATCGATGCTTTAGGGCAACGCAAACCGTGTCGGATCTCAACCCGGGCCATTTTTCACGATCGTACAATTAGGTTTTATTATTCATCTTCTTCAACTGACGTGAACCATATCCAATCTCAGCGTGACCGTCTTATTCTTATATTATTATAATGCACTTAACCTTGACAGATGTCATGCGTCAGAGGAACACAAGCATGTTTAATGGTTGGGGGTTAGGGTTTTGGCCATGGACTCAATTGTGTTTGAGAAGGACTCTGACTGTGTCCTAGCACATTATTTTTGTTCGTTGACATATGTGGACCGTGTCTAGGGCGGACGCGGACCATGTTCCATCGAATCGGTCATGCACTCGCCGACATGCGGCTTCAACCCGACGGACGCAGGGCATGTCAGAGGAGACGCAGTTCGTATTTTGCCGACGACGATAAAAATTTAAATAACTAAAAACATAGTGTACGAATTCATTAAATAATCTAGGCTAAATTATCGATTAAATAGGGATTACACAACCCAGCTATCATCTTAAACTATTATTATTTATCACAAACACATAATTTATTTTAACATGAATACGTTTATCTAAAGGGATCCACCTATTTACATATCGAATTTCGTGAAATCTTTCGAGATTTGTTCTATTATGATATTCTCCTCCTCCTCCTTGCTACTGTAAATCTCTCTCACATACTCCTAAAGATTTGACGTAGGTCTTAAGAGAGAAAGAGAGAGAATTCTTACCTAAACATCTGGCGAGAGAGAGAGAGAATCTGGTGGCTAGGACTTTGAGGTAGATAATGAAAATTATAAAGGCTCTTTCTCTTCTCTATGGTTATATCTAGGGGTTTTCATAGGGTTTTCCAATTTTAATTAACCTAAACTCTATTTATTAATTTAATACTAGAATTTAAAACTAGCTAAAAATATTATTATTTAATAATATCTGAGTTTCCATTCGGCCACCCAACACAGGCTGTGTTGAGACTCAACACAATTCGTGTTGGACTGTGGTGTTATAGTTTATCTTATTGTTATGATATAACCAATAGAGTTTTGAGCTAATATAGTTTACTTGCATATTTAAATAAGTCAATAATTGCACTATTATATCACTAACTTTAATCATCTAAAATGATTAGAATATTTATGGAGTTGACCATTTCCTCTCTACTAATCTAGACCTGATCAATAGGTCAACTAAAGAGATAAAATTAAATTAGTTGTGTTAATAAGAAATTGTCATTAAAACTTCATGGATCAAAGTTCATCCTAGGGGAAGGCTTTAGAGTTATCAACTATGAAGTAACCATCCTATTTTATGTATAATGTGAGTAATAATTATTTTCTTTTTGGTAGTTTGTTTTGTCAATAAATTAAATTTACCCTTATTGTTTTGCCAGCAATACAAATCTTGTGGATACTCTACTTTGAACCTCGATGTAAGATTCTTATTAGTGGCTTGCACCAGTGGATTAAATTATCGAACTCTAATAGTGAAGATATAAGAGTTTTCAAACCCTAAAATGTACAATGTTTGGGGTTATATTAGCGTGCTTGCAAGACAACGAAATGTGGATAGCACTTTATGAAATATTAATGTAATTGTTTGTTTCTTGTTATCGACTTAAGACTTCTCACCATTAGCCACATGCTAATATGCGAAATCTTGGAAGTCTAGCAAGGGGTGGCAAAGTGATATCCAATTAGAAAGTAAAGTTGAGCATAGAAGAGGATGTAAACAATAGCCACCATTATCTTTCCTCTAAAAGCCTATACCGACCAAGGATATATGAGAATCTAAACAACAATATTAGAAAATGGAGGTCTAAACCCTAAAAGTTACCTGACGACTGGAAAAGGATGTCTATCATTGCCTACTCCATTGCCGATGTCAAGAATCAAGATGATGTCGAGCATTGATTTTGAACTATAGGGAGAAAATAAAAGGGAAATTTTGGGAGATTAAATCGTGAGACGAGGAAAGAAAATAGATAAGAAAGTGAGGTAAACGAGAAAGAGAGAAAAAAATCGATCTTTCTTTGTTAAACCAACACAACAAAGCAATTTTGGACTGATTTTCTTAGTTGTACCGGTTTAGCCTTATCTTTGGCATCTACATTGTAGAATGAAATCCGATAGGAGCAGATAGCCGCAATTTCATGTGTCGCACTGTGAAATAAAAAAAGTTGATTGCATGCTAATTTTCTCTATATATTTAATATTATATCTCAAAGACATCAAAAAATTGAAGAAAATGATACATAAAATTATTTGGGATGCGCTTAACACGAAAAATAAAATTTAGTATATATTTGAAAATAAACTTCTAGGTGTTAATCACTAACCTCTAAATGTTGATCTTTTAAGAATTTAAAAACTTTAGGTATAAACTTCTTGTGATATTATTAATTGTATGTACCAAATAAATTAAGTAATGCTTTGACTGCATCAAAATATTGAATATCAGCTCTCTTATATTTAAATCTAAACCAGACTTTGATATTATTATAAATTTGAACTAAGGGCATTTTAGAATTTGTATACCTCTTTTATGGTATTGTAATATGTATAATTAATTTTGATCGGTTTAATTTATACTACACATTTCCTAAATGTATGTATACTATATGTTTTATTTGATTAATAAAATTAGAAAATATAGAGGGCAAAGAGTTTGTAGCACACTTTTTAGTATAGTGGATCTAGTGTACAATAAGTAACGCCAGTTACCGTTCAAAAAATAAAAATAATAAATACATGTATAGTATATGACAACACTTAGTGCATAAGTGCGTTACACATTCTTTTTCTCCATTAATTATTTGAATAGAAAATCTTATTTTCTATTCAAATAACGAAAGGTGTATAGTTAATATATATATATATATATATATATAAATATAGGGGGCACTGAGCGTGTAGCGCACTTTTAGTGTCACTACAAGAATATTGAGCATTAGCGACAGAAAATTTTGTCGTCAATCCGTCGCTAGTTTGTCGCTGTAAACATTAGCGACAAACCGGCGACGACAAGAAACTATCGCAAAAACAAGGTCGTTATTAGCGACAGAACATTCTGTCGCTAAAATTGTCGCAAAGTCTTAGTTAAACCATCGTCAATCTATCGTTAGCCCATCATTATACAATTTAAAAAAAAACACCATTTGGTCTCTAAAGCGTTGCCAGATTGTCGCTAATCTGTCGTTATTCCATCGCTAAAACTGTCGCTAACTTGTCTTTAACCTATCGCTAATTATCGCGATTCATCATCGCTAATCTATCGCTAAAACGTCGCTAATCTGACGTTAAGTATCATAGTACATGGAAAAATGTATCGATATTCCGTCGCTAACATGTCTCTATTCTGTCGCTAATTATCAAAACAACATAGAATGTTACATCTATTTTTAGAAAAATCCTTATATAAAACATGATATCATCATATCAAACATAGATACTCATTCATGCATAAGGATAGAGGAGTGCGAGGAGCAGAACGACCACGAATCAAACTGAGGACCTCCAACAAAAGTGGCGTAACTCTCTCATCTACCACCTCCACCACAAGATCCTTCAATCCAGCCATAGTCGCAGGGGCTGGTTCCGCGGCTGAACTACACGAAGGACTAGCGACAGAAGCAGCACTCACTTGTTGTGAACTCAATCTTCCTAACCCACGAAGTCGACCCTCCTTAGTAATTCATGCAACTTCTTTTCATACCTCCTCGTTGACGTTGGGGATTGAATCTGCATTATCCCTGTACTTCTCCGCCATAAGAAAATCGCGTGCCTCCTGTAAATGAAAATAATTACTTCCATACCAAATACTTAAGGATAAATATTTTGAATGAGTGTTATAAAATTTACCGCAATTTGTTTTGCTTGCTCTGAGATGAATTGGTTGGTCTTCTTATTGGTGTAAACTTCTTTGTACACCGTTTGGAAGTCAACTTTGCTGCCGCTCGCCAACTCCTACGATAATCACATTTCATATATTAAAACATTTACTCGAAGTGTTTAACAATAACAAACAATATTCATATAATTTGAAAAAAAATATCATTTTTGGTTTATGCTCTATGAACCCAATAGAGCATCTGCAATGGCGTGTTGCATCCGACTTAGACAATCTATTATTTTTTCCGGTTGCTGACTTCTCCTGATATTCGGATGATGCCTACATTGAAAGCGATAAGTGTTGACAAAAAAGTTAAATTTAATTCAACTATTAAATATGAACTTACCATGTGTCGTAAAGACAAGACTAAACTTCTTTGGAAATATGTGGTGCAGGCATGTCCTTTGCTTCGAGAATGTTACCGTCGGTCACAAGCCTTTCATCTCGCCGGTGGTTGAATAATACTCCTCTGAGATGATGTGAAGCTACAATATTGAAGATATTCCTGATTATACCATCAGAAAAGCCTTCCTCCAATTTATATTTGGCCTGAAAAGATAATTGGTTATTATTTTGTAAACTAATTTCTTGAACTTAAAATAGTTTGCCTTATACGCATTGTACATATCATCTCGATAAGGCAACAAAATGACCTTTCACTTAGCACAGCCTACCGGAAGCCTCGAAAGAACAAACTCGTTGATTTCTCGATGAATAGATCACGGGATGAAAGTAGAGCTAAATCATATAACATTATATTGATTTATGCATTTAACATTATATTCATACATTAAGAAAATCAATTTTTTTAATAAATCATATATTATCAACTCACGGATTGTTCTTGTCATCCACCATAACTCCGATAACAGGTATAATGTTATACGTGTGCGTTTCGTTGGGATAATGAAGACCTAACATGAATATTGTCTGAAATAAAATGTTAGCAATAGTAAATATAAACAAAAAATTAAATATAAAGATAACATGATTAAATATGAACAATAAATAGTAAAATTTACCTGTCTAAGAGTCAAGACCGATGACGGGCTCATCCTCGGCCCTTGGCGGAGTGCCACGACTCGTGCCACTCCCACATGCTCTCCCACCACCACAAGGAGACAACCTATAATAGCATATGAAAAGAAATTATGCATAATATGTCAAAACATATACAACATAATTAAAAAGCATTTGTTAGAAAAATAACTTATTCAAGAGCTTGAAAGTGACTCATATATTTTTTTATCAGTCTCATAATCAGATGTCTCATTATCGTTTATAAATTTTTCATCTTCAACTTCAAGAGGACGACATATTTTATTAATGTTCACTTCTTCCATAGAACCATTTCTGTCAAATAATGTTATTATTTCATCGTCGTGGTTTATACTCATTGTTTGATCAGCTTGATAATAATCGGCATATGACATTCCATCAACTAAAGTACTTTCAACGTTCATTTTTCTTCAAAAAATAATTTGTTCTTTACTTTGCACATAGTCCACCATTCATCAGCACTCCTTTTAGCTGAAGAATATTTTGCAAAGTACACTTGTTGTGTTTGTTCAACTAGAATAAATGATTCATTTGAATTAAATCTTGATCTACGCTTCACATCTACCAATCCATAAGTGTCATCAATCTTAACACCATTTTGTGGATCAAACCAACGACAACACAATATGAAAACATTCATGTCCCCAAGGTATGCCAATTCAATAATTTGCTCGATAACACCATAATAATCCAACTCATTTTAGCCATACAAATAACCTCGAACACAAATGCCACTATTCATGGTAGACTTGTTTCTTCCATATTCTTCGGTGTGAAATATATAACAATTGACGGTGATACCATTATATGTTGACACTTTTTCTTCGATTCATTACTCAAATTACTAATATCTCTATTTGTCACTTTGCCGTCAAGCACTTGCTTCTTAAGCCAACTCGAAAATTGTGCATCTCGGAGTTGCAAAAATTGATCATCTATCATATTATAATTCATTTGTCTTTGAAAATCTTCAAATTCCTTATAAAAAAATTGAAATGTATGAATTAATATATTGATAACCTAATATAAAGTAATATTCAGTAAGTAATCTTACTTTAGATAAGGCTCCACTTTCAAAGTGTTGATGAGGACATAACTTTTCGCAATCAATAAATCATCGTCGTTTAACATAAATTTATGTGTTATGCCAATCGGACGTGCTGGAAACTTAAGAATGGATAAGCCCTCCTTATTGATCTCCTCTCCACCATCGTCATTTTGTGGGACTTGGGTTTGCGTTGTTTGAATTTTAGGTTCAAAGTGTAACGATTTGAAATTGGAAACTTCTTCATAAAAGTAACCTTCATATATAGATTCTTCAATTTCTATCTTATTTTTTGCCTTTTCTTTAGGTACAACATACACATCTCAAATGGATACGTCAATCGAAATTGTATAGGCCCTGCTACATTTGCCCCATAAGCGAGATGGACGACCAAATGCTCCATGACGTCAAAGAATGATGGTGGAAATATCTTTTCTGCTTTGTATAAGGTAATTATAATTGATTATTCCAAACACATCATATCATCTTTTCGTATACTGGAGGCGCATAATTCTTTAAAGAATATGCTGAATTCGGTGAGTGTCCCCCATATAGGTTTAGGCAAAAATTCTCGAAAGCTGATTGGAACTAATCTTTGCATAAATACGTGACAATCATGAGTCTTCATCCCGAATATCTTACCCTCTTCAAGATTGACCCAACGAGATATGTTAGACGCGTATCCGTCTGAAAACCTCAGTTATTTTATCCACTCAAAAATAAGCTTACTATTTAATGCATAAGTAGCTTTTGTTTTTATGCACTTCCCATTTTGATAAACCAATTTGAGTTCTCGACGTTTGCATATGAGCTTTAAATCCTCTCTGAAGTTCATATTATCTTTGGTTTTCTCTTTGATGTCCATCACAGTGTTGAATATGTTATCAAAAATATTCTTTTCCACATGCATAACATCTAGATTATGTTGCACTAGACTTGAGGACCAATATGACAAATTCCAAAAAATACTTCTCTTTTTTCAATTATGATCAATATCATATCCAAGTGGCCAAATTGTGGATGCCTTCAACCCAAAAGTTATAGATCCAATCGCATTAACTTGCGGCAATGCTTTAAGACTACTCATTCTGATTGACGATAATTTTTTTCCACAGTTGCCTTACGAAAAGAATTTCTATCACGCCGCATCGGGTGATCGATCGCCAATAACATTCGATGACAATCAAACCAACACACTTTCCTACAGTGTTTCAAGTAAAATGATTATATGTTTTTCCCACAAAGTGGACATGCAAGTTTTTCTTTAGTGCTCCATCCACTTAACATTCCATATGCAGGAAAGTCATTAATCGTCCATAACAATGCCCCTTTCATAACAAAATTTTGATTCTTTGAACTGTCATATGTCAAAACTCCGTCCTCCCATAACATTTTCAATTCATCAACAAGAGGACTGAGACACACATCTATACTCTTGCTCGGCGACTTTGGACAAGGAATCATGCAAGTCAAAAATATGTGTTCCCTAGACATGTACATACTTGGTGGAAGATTATAAGGAGTAACAAATACATGCCAACATGAACATGATATTGTTGAACCCACAAATGGATTGAAACCATCAGTGCAAAGACCTAATCGTACATTGCGAATCTCTACAACAAAATTAGGATATTGGCAATTGTTAAAATATATTCATGCTTCTACATCAGAAGGGTGTATCATAACCGAGGGATCACTTCACACCCCCTCTGCATGTCATCGCATAAATTGTGCAGTGTTCTTGAATAAAAATAACCGTTGCAATTTTGGGATGATTGGAAAATATTTGAATATTGCAACAAGAATATCCCTTTGATTAGCAATAGAATTTGACTTTGGTTTGAATCTTGGCTCACCACATATATAACAACTTGTTAATTCCCTATGCTCCTTGTAATACAACATGCAATGATTGCGGCAAACATCAATCTTCTGGTACTTTAAGTCAAGTTCACTTATCATTCTCTTGCATTTATAATATTTTTTAGGTAACTTCTCAGAAGTAGACAACATACTCTTGGTAATGCAAATTATTCTGTCAAAGCACTTCTCACTCATATTACAATCAGACTTCAAATTCATCAATTGTGAAACAGAAGTTAACACACTTTGTTGCTTGCAACCATTCCAAAGAGGCTCAATTGCATTTTTTAAGAGATTATAAAATTTTGAAGTCGAAGGATTAGGAGTTTTTTTTCTCTTTGTTCATTCTCTCCATAAAATGTAACACCAACTTCTACATCTCACACCATATCAATATATGAATTTGTCGAAGTTTCCATAAAATTGTCTTGATTACTTGAACTTTCATCTTTTTAATATTCTTCACCATGCAAAGTCCAATTCAAATAATTCACCCAAAAATCCTTTCGATATAAATTCATCTTGACATTATATCTTAGTTTCAATTTCTTATTCTTACAATTCGCACATGTACAACGAATGCGACCAAAAGAATTACTACACATCGTTCTTCATATGCAAATTTTAAGAATTCATCAACTCCGTCCTTAAATTTTTCACAAACATAACCCTTATCATCTTTCTACTGAAAAATTCAACTTCGATCATGTCTCATTATACTACATAAATATTATTAAAACTTGATTAAATATGAGTTGAACATAATTAAATCTGAACAAAACATTATTCGATATCCATTAAACATGATTATAAATGAACTTGTTGGGAATATAGGGCGAGGGATCGACCAAGAATCAAAACAACGAATAAAAGCGAGATATAAAGATTAACACACAAATTTTTAACGTGGTAAAACCCTCTTGATCAATGTAAACAAGAGGAAAACATCCACGGGCAAAGGAGGCCATCACTAAAGAGTTTTCACTATCTCGAAGAAGAAGAGTACATCATAAAACCCTAACACATATTTATAAGGGTCCAAGCCCTCCGCTACCGCCATAGATTCCCTTTTTTTCTCTCAATTTTTTCTTTCATAATTTTGAGTACATGGTATAATAATTCAAGGCACAATAACAAATCTTCACCTTGACTTGAATTTTGCATAACTCTCAAAAATAAAAAAAGAAAACTCATCATATCCGTCTTTGCCAAATGGCCCTGATGGCCCTAACTTCCTCTTTGTGAGATGCCAACCATGTCCGAGCAGAATCGAACTTGGCTATAGATAAGCTCTTTGTCATCATGTCTGCAGGATTGTCATGAGTGCTGATCTTCTGGACTTGAACATCTTTCTTATGCACTATATCACGAACAAAATGATATCCCACATCAATATGTTTTGTCCTTTCATGATGCATCTAATCTTTTGTAAGGTGTATTGCACTTTGGCTATCACAGTATATGCTAGTAGCTTCCTCATTCATGTTAAATTCTTCAACTAATCCTCTCAATCTGATGACTTCCTTTACAACTTCAGTAACAGCCATATATTCTGCTTCAGTGGTGGATAATGCTACTGTGTCCTGCAAAATAGCTTTCCAACTAATAGCCGATCACCAATAGTAAAAACATAACCTGTGAGAGATCTTCTTCTATCCAAATCTCCTGCAAAATCTGAATCAACATAACCAATCAGACCAACTGTACTCACCAAATTCTAAACATGCTTCAGAAGTGCCTCTCAGATATCGCAAAATCCACTTAACTGTTTGTGAGTGCATCTTCCCTGGATTAGACATGTATCTACTAACAACACTAACTACATGAGATATATCTGAACGAGTACAAATCATAGAATACATAATACTACCAACTGCACTAGAGTATGGAACTTTTGACATATACCTTATGTCATCATCTGATTGTGGAGAATATGAAGCTGAGAGTCTGAAGTGTGCTGCAATAGGGGTGTTAACTGACTTTACATCATGCATTCCAAATCGCTCTAAGACTTTTTCAATATATTTCTGCTGAGAGAGAAAAGTCTTCCTGAGTGTCTATCTCTTGAGATCTCCATCCCAAGATTTTCTTAGCAGCTCCAAGATCTTTCATATCAAACTCAGAACTTAAATTAGCTTTCAAACTGTTGATTTCAGATATACTC
>LTAE01005536.1:6094-28178 GCA_001647135.1 Pontederia paniculata
ATTGGTGGAAGGTTGAGACCGAGAGGGAGAACTTTCTCCATAGAAAGAAAGTAATAGCTAGTTCTTATCTTTGTTATCTTGTAGTTAGAATGTCATTCATATCCTTTAACAAGGGGGTGAGACTGAGAGGGAGAACCTCTTTGTCTAAGGTATTTGTGTGAGGCCGAGAGGTTCCCGTGAGTACTTAGAATTGATTGGAGAGGGGTTATCCATAACATCGAGAGATTGCAGGTGAGAAGCCTCTAGGGATTTAAGTTCAAGCCTTGACTGCAGAGTAGTTAGGTTTGATTTCTTAATGTCTCAAGTCGACTTTATTTGAGTTCCATGTGTTCATTAGCAAGTAGGATTCGAAAATGATTCATATTTACCGGTTGTTTTCCCTATTTGAATTATTTGATTTCCCTTCGTATTGGTTCTATTTTTACCTATCTTAAATCTAAAACACCAAAAATATTTACTTTACTTTCCTTTTCAGATTTTAGTCCTAGTCTACCTAAATTTCTGCACAAAAGATATTTCTCCTTGATCGTTTCGTGGTAGAATAGAGAGGTTGAGTTGTGAATTTCTGATTTTCCTGTGGATTCGACCATAAAATACTACAAGGATAACCGTATACTTGCTGTTGGAGTTATGTGTTTATGTTAATTTTTAAGACTTGTTGATTGCTCATTTTTATCTAGGTGCCCCTAGGTCCAGAAACCTGGTACCACCTTCATTGTTGACACACAAACTTTTACTTCATCAAGTTTTTGGCGCCGTTGTCAGAAAATTTTGATTTTTCACATTCAAATCTTTATTTGGTACCGAGCTGAATCGTTCACTTTCATTGTCCATCTCCATATATCATTGTTTATAATATATTCCATTTTCTTTAGCTTTGATTGTTTTTTTTGTATGTAATTAGTTTCTTTTTATTTTTCTAAGTTTCAGTTAACCTTTACTACTGCTGATACTACACCTAACCTGACTTTGCATGCCCAGTTCTATCATTGCAGAAAATTATTCTTAATTCAGATTTTTAAGTTGAGAAAGATTGAAGAAAAGAGTTAGAAGCTAGAAGGAATGTTGTTGGGAAAGTACAAACTAAGATGGATATGAGCAATCAGAGTTGGCCCCAGTTATGCAAAATCCTTGTGAAGCAAGTGGAGCATCAAATTCTGAAAGTTGGGTATTATCTAAGCTTGAAAATATTATCAGAGCCAACCTGAAATCCACCTTAAATATTAAGAGATCATCACAAACTTGTTGCAATCAAGCATCTATTTATGTCCAGGGGCCACCTAAGGATCATCTATATGCCACATATGGACAAAGGAATCAAGGAGAATACCAACAATATGGATCTTGCGACCAAAATTCATATTGGTGGAATTATGAACAAGACATTTTCTATAGTGGTACTCAATATTATAATCCCCAAAGTCAGTCATACTACCATCAAAATCAAAGTCAAGGATCCAATTTTCAATATCCAAATGAGGCTACTCAATCAAATCAACAATATGGATACTATGATCAAGATCCAAATTGGTGGAATTATGAAGAAAACTTTCCTTACCATGATGTTCAAGATTATAACTCACAAAGTCAGCCATATTACTATCAAGATCTATGCCAAGGATCAAGTTTTCAATATCCAGTGGAGGTTGCTTCACCAAATCAGCAATCATTCAACTTGCCCCCAAAAAATTTAACGTTGAGATTATGATGGAGAAATACAAGATTATGCAAGATGAACTAAATCAACAGATGCTTATTAAAATTGAGGAATTTGAAGTTGTACACGAAGTGTTAGAAACTAAACTTCTTCTAAATTCAGAAATTCTGCAAGGGTCACCAGAATTCTTTTGAGCACAACCTGCCCCAGACACGAGGAAGAATTTCAGAAAGTGGCAATAAATTGTGAGAAAGAGGTGAATGAGTTGAAAGAATTGATCTTGGAAGAGAAAAAAATGAATGCATCCATAGCTGAATCTGAAACTAAGAGTTAAGAAGAAATTTCAGTTATGGTGCTCTGAAAACTCACACCCTATAGAAGTCAACATAGTTTCAGCAACTAAAAAGGAAATCTCAGAGCAGCTGATATCAAGTATGAAGATTCTCAGCAAGTTGATGCTAACATAACAGCAACAACTGAGAAAGAAATTTCAGGAGAAGGCATCATTTCTGCAATTTTACACCCAATAGAAAATCAGCATGGCCGCAACAAATGAAAAAGAAATTTCAAGGCGACCACAAGATGAATTTTCAGCAATGGGACATTTGAAAAGGGTACTACTGAAATGGTTAATGAAATAAGATGGAGACCCAGAAGAAGCCATATACAATAATGAAAACTTCCAGCATGAGGAATGTAATGATCACATGTTGCTGATAGTTCACACCCTGCAACAGAAGGATTCACACCCAAGGAAGTATTTTCATAACTTAATCCCTTTATTGAAATTATGCTCATTGAAATTGTTCAAGTGTCTAAGGCAGGGCGTTCTGAAAGTATTGGCTTCATTGTGATCATTTATGACAGAGGAAAATCATTCGAAGCTAATGGACATTATTTGAAGTATAATCAACCAGGAGAAAAATTGAACAATACAAAAACTGTGGAGCTTTCATCATCTCCTGGATATAATTGATGAGGAAACACCAAGTCTAGTCTAGGACTATAAACAATGGTGCTTATTGGGAGGCAACCAAATCTAATAATTTTTATTTTCTGCTTATTTTGCTCTATGTTTGCAAAAATCAAACAGCCCATATTCAACTGCCCCAACTGAGGACGACCTGCCCCCACTTGAATCAGTAGAAATTTCGATAATGATACAACCCATAAAGCTGCCCCCAGCTGAACCCACCAAGCCTTAACATGCTTCTCTCCCTCACTTAGATCAACACTTAGGACAATGTTGACTTTAAGTTTGGGGGAGGCCAATGGTATGGTCATTTTTTTCTTAAACTCCAATCTATTTGAGTTACCATGCATACTTTTAGAAGTCTTGAAATAATTCCCTTTTGCAGCATGCGAACACTCTCTTATGTCTTTTCTCATAATCATATTATGATCTTGGCATATACATTTCTGCTCACTCAGTTTAGGATTAGAAAGCATTATGTAAACTTAGTAGCTTTACACTCTCACCCCAGTTTGTTAGAACCTCCTAACTAGATGGAACCAAAACACATAATTGTCCCCAAGTAGAACCAAAACTCATAGCAGCTGAATGATACCCTGTTCATGCTACTCTCTAGTTTTTTTTTTCAATCCTTGCATCCATTATTGGTTTATTCTCAAGCAGCATGTGTATATATTCTTCCATAAAAAGGGTTAATAATCCCATTTGAAAAAAAAGAAATGCTTAGTAACTCAGTCCAAAAAAAAAGAGAGAAAGAAAAAAGAAAAGGATTAGTAACCATATCTGAAAAAAAAATTGGGTTAGTAACCCAATGTGAAAAAAAAGAAGAAAGGAAGAAGGGTTAGTAACACATTTTTTCTTGTGATTAAACCTACATCACTTCTACTTCTTATCAAGGATTGTGATTCTAGAGAGAGGGCTATGGGAAGGGATTATCTAGTTTGCATATTTAGTTGTGCACTAGGCTTGAGTTTCAGTGATTCTGGGAGGAGGCTAATTGGTCAAGAAAACACATGATGACTGGGGGATCTGACTAATTGGGGGGAGTTGTGTAAGTTAATATAGGTTCATGGTGTGGCTGATTTGAGTTGAAATTTCTTTGGCCTTAAAAACTTTTTCTAATTCTTTTCTTGAGGACAAACAAAAGCTTAAGTTTAGGGGAATTACCTGTCACATCTGTGTCTGACGACGCGACCCATTTCTACAATTAATATTTGGTGTGCCAACATCATTTCGAGAACATGGCCCACATCTAGGAAGCATGCAATTTGTTTCCAAGGGTAAATGCTCGATTCGCTCTATTTTATTCTTCAAGTGAGGAAAATGGCCCACATCAAGGCAAGATGCAATCCATTTTCGTTCGCTCTGATGTAATCTGCAAACACGTCTTCCATAGATCATTTTCTATAACACGAACGTGATTCGTGTCGATCTAAGACACGACCCATCTCTCGGGTTATGCATCAGTCGATCTGATCCGTTCTTGAGCTTCGACACCACCGAGGAACACGTCCCACGTCAAGGTGCGACACTGTCCATTTCATGTCATCTCGATGTGATCTTGCGAACATGGCATGCATTTGAGCGACGCGGTGGTTTTTGGTGTCACAGGCGCGGTCCATGTCGATTAAGGACACGTCCCCTGTCCAAATATCGAGGCCATAATCATCATTATCCTCTATGAAAATTCCCTACTCTATCATATACATATGAAAAGCCCTTAGGTTGATCCTCCCAACTACATACCTTGCTTTGTAGCCAACATATCTTCTTCCTTGCTCCAAATCCTTCTCCTCTTTCCTCCTCTATGATGAACCTTTTTTTTCTTGAACTCTCTTTCTCCATAATGATTTGACACCATGAGAAGGAGAGAGAGAGAAAGAGAGAGAGAGAAATTGTGAGAAAAGGGAAAGATCTAGGTCCTATTTATAGGTAAAAGTATTCTAGTTAAATTTGAGCGTGATTAGTGTTGAATCTAAGATCCCGAGATTATTCTGATGATCACAAATTTGTGAGGAAGCTTAAGTTGTACAAATGATCTTTGATTTGATGTGTAGAAGATAGGATTTTTATTTTCAGTCAGTAATAGTTCGACGGAAGTCGAGAAATGGACAACCTAGGTACAGAAGAGAATGAAAAAAAAATCCTAAGTATGAAGCGGCCGTCCTAAGGATGTGAAAAGGTCGACCCAAGCGAGGAGCAAAGACTGAAGATATGAAGATAAGTACTAAAAGATCGACCAAAGATGAGTAATGGATGATCAAAGACACAAACAAGCAAGAGAGGTCGCCCGGTGAAAAGAAGTGGGCGACCGAAGGTTCAAAGTCAATAGTACAAAGGTTGAAGAGTGGGCGCTCCAAGGTTGAGTTGACACCTTATGAATGAGGATGATTAAATTTTATTTTAAAAGTGAAAGCAGGAGAGGTCGTCCGAAGATATCAGGGAAGAAACAGTGGATGATTGAAGTACTCCAGATGAAAAGAAAGGTCGTCCGAGAGCTTCAAAGTTAGAGTAGTGGACGACCAGTGGAGTACATAAGTTGAAGGAAAGTCAGAGAGGCCGTCCGAAGATATCAGGGAAGAAACAGTGGACGACCGAAGTACTCCAGATGAAAAGAAAGGTCATCCGAGAACTTTAGAGTTGAGCAGTGGATGACCAGTGTAGTACATAAGTTGAAGGAAAGTCAGAGAGTTCGCCCGCAACGTTTCGAAGGTGAACAATGGATGACCGATGATTTCAGTAGAACAAGATAAGTCATTCGAATCCTTCATTATGGAAGTAATGGACGACCAAAGATGTTGAGAATAAGGAAGATAGGTCGTCCGAGGTAACTGGAAGGAAACAATGGTCGACCAAAGTATTCCTGAAGAAGACAGAGGTCATCCGAGTTAAAGCGGTGGACGACCAGTGAAGTGAATAGGAAGAAGAGAAGTCAAGATAGGTCGTACAATGTGTTTGGGTGTGAATAGCGGATGATCGGAGAAGTTGACAAAATAAAAGAGAGGTCGTCCAATATAACTGAGAGTTGTCAGAGGACGACCAAACAATGTCAGAAGAATGTCAGAGGACAAAAGGATGTCCGAAGAATTCAGCGAAGAATGAGCGGATGACCAATGACTGCAAAAGATAAAGAAAGAACGTCCGAGAAAAAAAAAGAGCGGGCGACCGAAGTGTTCAATATATAAGCGAAGGAGATCCAAAGGATTAGAGGAAAATCAATGGATGACCTAAGAAAGCTTCAAGGAAAACTAACTCAAGCTTAGGTCGTCTGAAGTATCTAAGATTTATCAGGGGACGTCCAATGAAGACTTAGAAGATATCATCCAAAGGCAGAAGTCAAGCTTAGGTCGTCCGGAGTTCTTGAGTAACAGCAACGAAAGATCGAAGAATGGTTGAAGAATTGTGTTCAAGTCAAGTGAGGTCTACCAAAGGATTGGTGTACAATCAGTGGATGACCAAAGGAGCTTGACAAAGAAATATGAAGGACGCAAAGGACGTCAAAAGATAAACAACGGATGACCTATGGAAGGAACTATGGCTAAAGCCCGTGACTGCGGACGTCCGAAGGTGAACGGTGGACGACCGATGCACCAGACGGCAGGATTGACTGGTGACTTCATCAGAGTAGGAGTCGACCGATGAAGAAGCAATGGACGACCGATGAGTAGGTGAAGAGTAATGTACTTGCATTAACGATTAGTTTTATGAGAGAGAGATTATACGTTTATGTAAGGGTATAAAACTAAGTCTCAAGAGTCTTGGGAGATAACTTTGGCAAATCAATTAGTGAACCTATAAGCTTGAGTGAAAAGCTTTAGTTCCTCCTTCTGAATATTCGAGTGAGAATCCAGAATAGAAGTGAGTAAATTGAGTGTTCAAGTGTGAGCTCAATTGTAAGAGATTTCTCTCCTTGCCATCTAAAGAAAGAAAGGAGAAAGAAGTTGTAAGGGAATCTTCGCCATTGAAGAAGGAATTAAGTGATCTCCGGAGGTCTCGAGTTCGAGAAGACCAGAGCGGGGATGTAGGCTAGGAGTTCGGCCGAACCTCGTCAACAAACATGTTTGTATTTGTTTTCTTTTGTGTATATGTTTTGCTGCATTCGACCGGTGATCATTTCCGCTACATAAACATAGTTTAGAGCAAAAGATTTTAATACACCAATTCACACCCCCCCTCTTGGTGCCACCTAGATTCTACAATTGGTATCAGAGCTAAGTTGCTCATAGATTTGTATCCACCTACAAATTTCGTATAGACTTAACAATCTAGAGCCAAAATGGCATCAAACGGATTTACCCTAAGAGATGGATAATACACCTCTAGACCATCTCTTTTTAATGCATCTAATTTTTCTTATTGGAAAATCATATTGCAGGCGTATGTATGCTCTATGGACAGTGACATCTGGGATGTCATCGAAAATGATTTTGAGTTGCCCACTAGGGTAATAAATGGTGTCCATACTCCTATACCTAGCAGTGAATACGACTCTACAACTAAGAACCTAAATAAGTTAGATTCGAAAGCTAAAAAATGTTTTCTTTTGTGCACTAAATCAAACCGAATTCAATAGAATATCTTCATGTACTAGTGCTAATGAAATATGAAAAAAAAACTCATAGTTACTAATTAAGGGACAGAAAAAGTTAAAGGATCAAAACTAAAATTTTAAATCACCAATATGATTCGTTTAAAAAGAAACATGATGAATCTGTAAATAACATGTTAGTTCGTTTTAATAATATTATGAATGGGTTAGCCGCTTTGGGAGACCCAAATTCTAATGCTCAAAAAGTGAAGAAGTTCCTCAGGTCCTTGACACCAAAATGACACATAAAGAGAACTGTGGTTGAAGGACAACAAGATTTGAATAAATATTACTTCGATGATCTCACAGGATCTCTGCTGACTTATGAGATGTCACTTGAAGAAGAGAAAAAAGAAGCAAGCTCGAGAAAGAAGGCCTTAGCTCTGAAATCTAAGAAGATTAGAGTGAAGATGAGCATGAAGAATTTGAGGATAGTGATGTAGACTTCAATGAGGAAAAGTTGGTCCAATATGCAAACAGGCTTAGTAAATTCATGAAGCTCTCCAAGAAGAAAAAAGACTCAAAGAAGAAAGAACCAGCTGACAAGTCAAGAATAAAGTGCTATGAGTGTAACAAGCTTGGAAAAGGTGAATGTCCAACTTTGAACAAGAAGAGCAAAGTGAAAGGCTCCTCATACTATAAGAAGAAGAAGACACTCAAAGTCACTTAGGATGACTCAAGTGATGAAGATAGTGAAGTTGAAAGAGTATCTTCAGAAAAAAAAAGAGGAAGCATTAATGTGCCTCATGGCAAATGATGAAGTATCCTCTCTTTACTCAAATAATAGTGATAATAGTGATAGTGATAATGATGAAGATGATTGTGAGGAAGATATCATGTTTGATATGCATAAAAAATTTAACATTATGATCAGAAAATATTCCATCTTGAAAAAAAAAGGATACTCTTGTTTAAGAAAACAATAAGTTGAAGGAAAATAATGTTGATTTCGAAAAACAAATCTCTAATTTGAATACCAAAAAATTAACAAAAAATGATAACTTAGAAAAATATGTTAATACTATCAATTCTTTAAAATTAGAACTGTTAGATGTGAAAAACAAATTTGAAACATTTTCTTATGCTGGAAAGATGCTAGATATAATGCTTTCCCAACATAAAAGTCTCTTAAATAAAAACGGATTAGGATTTGACTCTTTTAGTAATAATGTGCCTCAGGGAACTATTTTCGTAAAAGCTTCACATTCTTCTGATCTGAATCTGTCTAGTTCCTCTACCTCCTGCACTTCTACTTATATGAATGAAACTAGGACTGCTTCTACTAGCTCCCATGATAATGGTAAAAACATTGTGAATCTTAAGGCTAAAACTGCTATAGGTGCTAAGTCTGTTTCTATTCATAAAAATACTATTTTTTCATCAAAGGGAAATGCAAGCATTAGAAGTAGAAATAGTGCATCTAAACAAAAACAAAGGAACTATGCTTTCATGTAAAAGAGAAACACAAAATCTGCTCATACGCATGTTCCTAAAAATGGTTATGTAAATTCTTACTCATACATTACTCCCTTGAATATGAATATGAATTCTGTTAAGTCTGTTGCATACAAACAGAACTGCATCCCTTTCATATGCTCACAGCAGAAATATTTATACTTATCATAACTATAGAAAACCTTACATAAAGAATGTTACATGCTTCTGTTGTAATCAAATATTAAACAAGTATGAGTTCCAAAAGGAACTTTTAACACTAAGACTTCTAGACCCAAAGTATTTTAGGTACCAAAAATATAAATTCTGTGTTGTTTTTGTAGGGTGCCAAAAGAAGCAAAGGAAAATCAACCATATGGTACCTTGACAGTGGTTGCTCAAGACATATGACTGAAAATGAAGAAAACTTTGTGAGCATAACAAGAACACAAAGTGGAAAAGTGACTTTTGGGGATAACAACCAACGGAAAATCCTTGGTAAAGGTAACATTGGAAAACTTGATAATATAATTATATAAGATGTATGGCTAGTAGAAAAATTAAAACATAACTTGCTTAGTATTAGCCAACTATGTGATAAAGACTACATTGTTACGTTTGAACAAAATAAATTCTTGATATGTGATAGCAATGAAAAAGTTTTGCATATGAGATTAAGATATCAAAATGTGTATATGATTGATTTTGATGATTTACCTAATCACAAATGCTTAAATGTTATGCGTGATGAAATAGAACTATGACATAAAAGATTAGGACACTTAAACTATAGTCATGCATAAGTTAGTGAAACATAATTTTGCTAGAGATTTGCCAAAAACAAAATTGAGAAAAATGATATTTGTTCTTCATGTCAAAAGGGAAAACAACATAGGACATCTTTTAAATAAAAAAATAAAATATCTATAAGTAGACCCTTATAATTAATACATTTTAATTTGTTTGGTCCAATCTACACCACCGGTCTTTGTAGTAAGAAATATATGTGTGTGTGTTTGTAGATGACTATTCTAGATTCACATGGACTTTGTTTCTTGCACATAAGCATGAAACTTTTGAGGTGTTTACTATCTTTGCAAAAAGAGTTCAAAATGAACTAAATCTGAAAATCTCCAAGATCCAAAGTGATCGTGGAGGTGAATTTGAAAACTTAAGGTTTGAAGAATTCTGTGAGAATAATAGAATTCTTCATCAATTCTCAACACCAAGAACTCCACAACAAAATGGAGAAGTTGAGAGAAAAAATAGAACTTTAATTGAGATATTTAGGACTTTGCTAAGCGAGAGCAAATTGCCCAAATATTTTTAGGCAGAAGTTGTTAATACCTCATGTTATATTCAAAATAGGATATTAATTAGACCTTTAGAAAAGAAAATCTATTTTGAAATTATGTATGACAAAAGATCAAATATCTCATACTTTAGAGTATTTGGTTGCAAATGTTATGTTTTGAGAACCTTGGATAAGCTAAAAAATTTGATGAAGAGTGATGATGCACTCTTTCTAGGATACTCAAATCTTAGAAAAGTTTATAGAGTGTATAACAAGAGAACACTGGTAGTTGAGAAATCAATACATGTCAGCTTCAATGAAGTTGACAATGTTATTGATCAACTTGAAAAAGTTAAGATCATAGATGAGGATAACAAGGATGACCATGATCTAGATGAGCTGACCCATAAGGAGGAAGATTCTCAACCTATTGACAGTACAAATGATGAAATTATTGCAGTAAACGAGGAAAACCCACAAGGAATTGATATAGAGATAGAAGTGTCTCCTATTGAACAAAATGATGAGAGACAAGTACCTTCACATCCCTTAGACAATATCATTGGAGACATAAATGAAGGTGTGAGAACAAGAAAGTCATTAAGAAATTTTTGTCCCTTTTTTGCCTTTCTATCTCAAATAGAACCCAAAACTATAGAGGATGCAATGGATGATCCAAACTGGATAAATGCCATGCATGAGGAGCTGAACAACTTTGGGAGAAATCAAGTTTGGCATTTGGTAAAGAGACCTAAGGACCATCCCATAGTTGGAACAAAATGAGTATTTAGAAACAAACTAGATGAAACTGGAGTTGTTGTAAGAAATAAGGTTAGATTGATTGCAAAATGTTACCTTCAAGTTGAAGGAATTGACTTTGAAGACACTTTTTCACTAGTTGCTCATTTAGAAGCAATTCAGATTTTTTTAGCATTTGCTTGCTTCAAAAAATTCAAATTATTGCAAATGGATGTTAAGTCAGCATTTCTAAATGGATATATAAATAGGAAGTTTATGTTGAACAACCTTCAAATTTTGAGAGCTCAAAACATCTAAATCATGTATTTAAGATCTCTAAGTCACTATATGGGCTAAAGCAAGCTCCTAAAGTTTGGTATGAGAGATTAAGCTCATTTCTCCTTGAAAATGAGTTTTCAAAAGGGAAGGTGGACACAACTTTATTCTTGAAGCATTTTGGGAATGACATATTAGTTATGCATATATATGTGGATGACATTATCTATGTATCCACAAATTTTCAAATGTGTAAAGAATTTGAAACACTCATGCACAAGAAATTTGAGATGAGTCTAGTAGGAGAGTTAACTTAATATTTTGGTTTCCACGTAAAGCAATCTAAGGATGGAATTTTTTTGAACCAAAGAAAATACACAAAGGAGCTGCTTGTGAGATTTGGAATGGATGATTGTAAACCCAATTCTACTCCTATGAGTACTCTTACTAAACTTGATAATGATGAAAATGGTAAAAGTGTAGTTCAGAAACTATACAGGGGTATGATTGGGAGCATCCTATACTTAACTGCATCTAGGCCAGACATCATGTTCAGTGTATGTCTACATGCTAGATTTCAAGCCAATCCTAAGGATTCTCATTTAGTGGTCACCAAAAGAATTATGAGATATCTTAAGAATACTCCAAACCTAGGATTGTGGTATGATAGAAATTCTCTATTTGACCTTCATGCCTACACTGATTCAGACTTTGGTGGATGTAGAGTAGATAGAAAGAGTACTAATGGCATGTGTTGTTTCCTTGGTAGCTCATTAATATCTTGGTATAGAAAGAAGCAAAACTCAATTGCACTCTCCATAGCTGAAGCTGAATATATAGCTGTTGAAAGTTGTTATGCCCAATTGTTGTGGATGACACAATAACTTTTAGACTATGGCATAACATGTGAAATTATGCCATTAAAGTGTGATAATACCAGTGCAATAGAAATGACTAAGAATCATGTGCAACATTCCAGAACTAAGCACATTGACTTAAGATATCACTTCATTAGAGAACATGTATCATTCAAAACCATCTCTATAGAACATGTCCCAATTGAGAGACATCTAGCTGATATATTTACAAAACCCTTGGGAGGAGATAAGTTTAATATGTTAAAAAGAGAAATTGGGATGTTGGACTTAGGAGCTTAATAAACAACTTAACTTATTGGTGACTTGTTTATAGGTTTAATATGTTAGACATCTAGCTGATATAGTTACAAAACCCTTGGGAGGAGATAGGTTTAATATGTTAAAAAGAGAAATTGAGATGTTGGACTTAGGAGCTTAGTAAACAACTTAACTTATTGGTGACTTGTCTATGCAAGTATCAATGATTAATAAAGTTGTAAATTTATTGTGTTGCACAACACATACATGATAATCTTTTCATTCTATCTTCTCCTAGGTGTCTACCTTAAATGAAACTATGGAGAACCTCAGGTAGTGAATGATAAGGTGATTAAGTATCAGGATAGTCGCAAAACTTTGGACGTCCACTCCTTACACTTCGGGCGTCTGAAACACATTGCTGATATCTAGTGATCCCAAGCAGAGGACGCCCATTGAAAATCTTCGGGCGACCGATATAAGTACTCTACCAAGGACCGATCGACCATTCTATAAACCAAGGGCGTCCTATGTTTTGAAAACCTTATAACACTTCGAAGTTGGGATGTCCGTTGTCCACACTTCGGACGATCAAAGCTCATTCATGACTCAAGATCCGTTCAAGTATAGGGCATCCACTGATATCATAGGACGACCACTAAGACTATAACATGAAATCCTTACTACGACGGTCGACCTATAATCTCCTTCGGGCGACCAATGTTGCGAACACTATATATAGTTGGTCACCCTTAACCGTCTTCATCTTTCGAATATTCTCAAAGGGCGACCCTTCAGGTTCTTCCGCCGTTCTACTCCGAGCAAACTTCAACCCGCCTTGTGATCTTCAGCATCCTGGAAGCGATCAAAGTTTTCTCAAACAGGGATCCAAACATCTAGGTAAACCTAAAACATCACTTATATGCGTCGTTAATCAGATTTTTAGCTTTTACTATCTAAGTTCTAACCGAGTTTAAACCTTGTTGTGAATGTTGTTCATTCCTTACAGAATCAAATCTTTTTATTCCTTTCACTACTTTAAATCTCTTCTACACTTGTCAGCTCAATTTTGACCCTTTCCCGATTCCTTGCAATTCTATATTTGTGTTCTTCTCATCCATTTCTAACCATGTCACCCATCAAGAAACTGACTCAAAAATGAAAACTCGTAAAAAGAAAACAAAGAGAAGAGTCATCTCCCTTTATACCACAAAAGAGAGTTGACATAGGAGAATCCTCTGCCCAACCACCAGAACCTCTTCCTGATAATGTCGATCAGACAACCAAAATTCCTCAATCACCTGAAAAGTCTTAGTCACCCTAAATTCATTAGCGAAAAGGCTTTGAATCAGTATGTAACCCTCTATAATGAACACCGATTAGTTGAACCACAACACTCTACTGACTGGGAAAGTCTTAAACTTCCTAGTCTCAAAGAAACTTTTGAACAATGTGACTGGATCACATTCCTTGACCTTGATGAGCTAGTTCACCCTTATGTTGTCAAACATTTTTATGCAAATTTAACCTATGATGACACCCATCTTGAAATAAAAACCTATTTGCATGGCAAATATTTTTCCATGACCCAACCTAGATTAAATGAGATCCTTGATACTCATGGCTTCCCTCACATAAATCTTGCTCCAATGCATTAGCCTCACACCTCCTACACTCAAAATCAAGTTGCACTAGTTGTGAGTGGAGGAAAAATTGATACTTTCGTTCAAGGATCCTTTCACAAGTATCTCTCCTCCGTCATGAAAGTTGTTCACCACATAATCACCCATGTAGAGCTTCCTAGAGCTGGTCATTACACAGAAGTAAATCTCCTTGATTTAGCTGTTCTTGCACACCTTGTAGATCCTGCAGCCGCTAGAATTTTCCTAGGAAATCTTCTCATGTATTAGCTCATCAAAACCAAGAAAAAGGGCACTCTAAATGGACCAAGGGTGCTCGTCTCTACTTTGAAAATCTCATTACCTTTATGGTCCGCAAAATCTTTCAAAAAATCTTTTTTGCTGAAGACGAAGATATCATTCATTCCACCCAAAATGTCAAAATTCCCTTCTCTACCTTGACTAGGAAAGGACTTACCAAGGACACCCCTCAGAATAATGAACACCCTCCTTCATCTGAGTATCAGGATACTGTAAATCATGAACCTGAAGCCACTAGAGGCTACTCTGCAGCTGAAATCCCTAAGCAAACTCCTCAGCAATTTAGGATACCCTCTGCAATTGTTGCTTCCTCTTTCTCCACATGGCCTCCAAGTTGAGAAGATTGTGTTTCATTGTGTAGTAAAGTGGACACCATGTCTGCCCAACTCGGCACCATGACTACCCACCTGAGTCAAGCCCTCGAGTTACTATAGAAAATCAGTGATGAGTAGTTCGAAAGTAATAAAGTCAGTAAAGACATTGTTGTTCACCATAACTAAGCTTGTCGCCATTGGGATGCAGTGGAAGGGTTCATGAGGGCAGCATGGTATGAGCCCTATGGAGCTCCCCTTTCTGATAATTACAAAGGGAGAGAAAGGAATCGGAGTGAAACCCCAAAAGAATAAAATGTAAATCAGAGGAGTGAATCCCTTGAAGAAGAAGCTGGTGAAGCTAGTATTCAAAAGGAGGGTCATGGGGATCAGAGAGATAATCAAGAAGAGCGAAATGGACAAGAGGAAGCTGATGCTAGAAGAGATGTTGATATTCAAGTCCAAGGTGAAGTTGATGCTAGAGAGGAAGATGTTGATATTTAAAGAGCTGGAGCTGGTTAAGAGAGTAACCGTGGAGAAGAAGAAGAAGTTGGTCAAGCCATTATTGAAATGCAAGTTGGTCAAAGTACTGCTGAAGCA
Source organism: Pontederia paniculata (assembly GCA_001647135.1). Classification (NCBI taxonomy): domain Eukaryota; kingdom Viridiplantae; phylum Streptophyta; class Magnoliopsida; order Commelinales; family Pontederiaceae; genus Pontederia; species Pontederia paniculata. The sequence goes on from LTAE01005536.1 coordinate 21,021, forward strand.
GCAATTGATAGAAATGACATAAAAGATGAATTTCAAGAACTGTTTGCTGATCAAGAAAGTGAAATTAACAATATGTTGACAGATGTAGTAAATAAAATATTAGAAGAGATAGCAAATGCAACTAAGGAAATAGCTGAGAGTTCAACACCTTCTCTTCCTGAAAAATAGTTTGGAAAAAGCTTCAATAAGAAGAAAAATAAGGACAAAAAGAAATAGATATATAGGTTCCTGTTGTAGACAAAATTTTGTTGTATGTAAACAATTTGAATATGAATGATCTCTATGTATGATACTTTGTGTTTCAGAAATGAAATGAGTATGCTTTTGAATCTGTTATGCAAAAGATAATTTTTGAAGTGTGTTTCTTAATGATAAGTGCTAAAATGAATTGCAAAATGTTCCTGATTTGTATATGTTAGATATGCATGCATGTATTAAAAGGGAGAGAAATGTTTGAAAATAATAGATATATGTTTCAGGGGGAGAAATTCTGGTTAGTGGATTTTATGTAATTCTTTCTGTCAAAACTAATCCTAAGTTCACTCCTTATCAATTTGTAATCATCAAAAAGGGGAAGATTGTTGAATCTAGGATCCCGAGATTATTTTGATGATCACAAATTTGTGAGAAAGCTTAGTTTGTACTAATGTTTTTGATTTGATGTGTAGAAGACAAGATTTTTATTTTCAATCAGTAATAGATCGACCAGAAGTCAAGAAATGGACGACCTATGTGCAGAAGAGAATGGAAAAAAAATTCTAAGTACGAAGCGATCGTCCTAAGGATGTGAAAAGGTCAGCCGAAGTGAGGAGCAAAGACTGAAGATATGAAACTAAGTACTGAACAGTCGATTGAAGATGAGTATGGACGACCGAAGACACAGATGAGCATAAGAGATCGCCCGATGAAAAGAAGTGGGCGACCGAAGGTTCGAAGTCAACAATACAAAGGTTGAAGAGTGGGCGATCCAAGGTTGAGTGAATGCCCTATGAATGAGGGTGATTAAATTTTATTTTAAAAGTGAAGGCACAAGAGATCATCCGAAGATATCAGGGTAGAAACAATGGACGACCAAAGTACTCCAGATGAAAAGAAAGGTCATCCGAGAGCTTCAAAGTTAAAGAAGTGGACGACCAGTGGAGTACATAAGTTGAAGGAAAGTCAAAAAGGTCGTCCGAAGATACAATGGATGATCGAAGTACTCCAGATGTAAAGAAAGGTCGTCTGAGAGCTTCAGAGTTAGAGCAGTGGACGACCAGTGGAGTACATAAGTTGAAGAAAAGTCAGAGAGGTCGTCCGCAACATTTCGAAGGTGAATAGTGGACGGCCGATGATTTCAATAGAACAAGATAGGTCGTCTGAATGCTTTAGTATGGAAGCAATGGATGACCAAAGATGTTCCGAGGTAACCGGAAGGAAACAATGGTCGACCGAAGTATTCCTGAAGAAGACGGAGGTCATCCGAGTTAAAGCAGTGGATGACCAGTGAAGTGAATAGGAAGAAGAGATGTCAAGTTAGGTCGTCCAATGTGTTTGGGTGTGAACAGCGGACGACCAGAGAAGTTGATAGAAGAAAAGAGAGGTCGTCAAATATAACTGAGAGTTGTCAAAGGACGACCAAAGCATGTCAAAATAATGTCAAAAGAAAAAAGGACGTCCGAAGAATTTAGTGAAGAATGAGCGGACGACCAATGACTGCAGAAGATAAAGAAAGAACATCCGAGAAAAAAAGAGCGGGCGGCCGAAGTGTTCAGTAAAGAAGCAAAGGACGTCCAAAGGATTAGAGGAAAATCAACAGATGACCTAAGATAGCTTCAAGGAAGCAAAGGACGATCGAAGATAAACAACGAACAACCAATGGAAGGAACTACGGCTAAAGTCCATGACTACGGACGTTCGAAGGTGAACAGTGGACGACCGATGCATCAGACGACAGATTGACGGGTGACTTCACTAGAGCAACGGTCGACCGATGAAGAAGCAATGGACGACCGAGGAGTAGGTGAAGAGTATTGTACTTGCATTAACAACTAATTTTCTGAGAGAGAGATTAGACGTTATGTAAGGGTATAAACTAAGTCCCAAGAGTCTTGGGAGATAACTTTGACAAATCAATTAGTGAACCTCTAAGCTTGAGTGAAAAGCCTTAGTTTCTTCTTCTGAGTATTCGAGTGAGAGTCCAGAATAGAAGTGAGTAAATTGAGTGTTCAAGTGTGAGCTCAATTGTAAGAGATTTATCTCCTTGCCCTCTAAAGAAAGAAAGGAGAAAGAAGTTGTAAGAGAGTCTTCGCCCTTGAAGGAGTTTAGTAATCTCCGGAGGTCTCGAGTTCGAGAAGATTGGAGCGGGGACGTAGGTCAGAAGCTCGACCGAACCTCGTCAATAAACTTGTTTGTGTTTGTTTCCTTCTTTGTATCTATTTTACTTGCATTCGATTTGTGATCATTTTGATTAAGTTATATTTTGATTAAGAGTCTCTTATAAATGTATTTGGATAGGACTAGAAACACTAAATTCATCATAATATTATCATGATGATAATTTGACTTTGACTCATATACTTATTATTTTCTTAATTCTAATTATATCATGTCTTATTTAATATTTTTTTTATCTTATCTTACTCTATCTTTCTTTTTATCATTTTATTATTTATTTAAATATTGAGGGTGTTACAACATTTCCTTTTAGATCTTTTATCATCGAAAGTTTTCGCTCATTGATATATGAAATTATTAGCACTTGATTAATTTAATTTGAGAAAAAACATCTCCTTTAACAATGTATGAGTTTGTGAGAGTTTAGGCTGTGTTTTTTAATGAGTAATCTTTCAATATTAATAGTAATCCCATTAAATTTCCCTGTTAGACAATCTAAATTGTCTAAACTCTCACAAACTCATACATTGTCTAACAATGCAACCTTATGATATTTACATTCTATATTTGCCCTTATGAATCTTCCATAATAAAATATAACATAATAAAACAAAACATACTAATAACAATACAAATAATAATAAATATAATTTAAATAACGTTTATATAATACTATATTATTATTATTATCGTATTATAAATAATATTATATTAAGAATTACTAATTATAAGTATTATTAATTAAAATAATAATTTCATAATAATAATAATAATAATTATTATTATTATTATTATTATTATTATTATTATTGTTATTATTATTATGTGAACTCATGATCTGAGTTTATAAATTCAAATTTAGTAATATAAAAATTCCAATTTGATGATATTTATAAAGGATATTTTAATAAAAATATGTATATAAATAAGATAATCTAAAACGACAGTCTGGATTATTTATGTATAATAAATAAAATAATGCACAATATTAATAATTTAGTGAATGATAACTTTTTTTTAGACAATATAGAACTCAATGATTTTAAAAGGTAATTACCGACTCTCACATTTTTTACCCGGTGAGAATTTTCAGCATTTGTGCAGTAATTAATATATGCAGGGTAAAATTCCAATTCAGTGAAAATCCGAAGTCCTAATATGGGGTGTTGAAAACTGGAATTTTCAAAATAACATTATAATAATGCTTGAAGTTACTGATGAGAAAATATCTCTACGACTGAGACAAATTTAGATCAGATCATTGTATGATTAGAAAGGCCACCAGCTAGATCACAACCCAGATACAGTACAGCTAGAAACCAAAAGATATGATATTTTAAAAGGAAAAGGCTCAATCCTCCTAAACTCATCCTCACTCATTTTAAAATAGCTAGAAACCAAAAGATATGATATTTTAAAAGGAAAAGGCTCAATCCTCCTAAACTCATCCTCACTCATTTTAAAATAGCTAGAAACCAAAAGATATGATATTTTAAAAGGAAAAGGCTCAATCCTCCTAAACTCATCCTCACTCATTTTAAAATAGTCTATGTCAACCTCCAAGGTCCCGTTCCTAATGATGCATATCAAATGAAATAAGGAATCAAATCTTGTACACTGACTATTTCATCACTAGCTACTCTATGAGACTATGTGACAACTCAAAAAAGCTAAAGAAAAAAAAAGAATAAGTTACAGAAAAAAATCAGCACCCTCCAGCCAGAGAGGGTTAACGCCCAATTATTTTTTGTTTTTTGCATTTTTTTATTAAGTATAATTTTATTATTGTAGTTCTCTGGAAATGCCTTGGCACCTTGCAGAATCCAAAGGTATTCAGGAAAAAATAGATAAAATACCTTAAAAAGGTATATAACATATCACAAAATGAATGGGTAAAAGTAAAACCTGCCTATTCTCTCTTAAGACCAATGCATAACCAATAAAACTTCTAGTATCAACATCTATTAATCATGTAGATAATTCCTCTTAATCTCACATATGGCTTAACTACCTTGAGACAAATCCAGAAGCTATCAGTACAAAACATCAGAACATAAGCATAAGTAATCAAGGATCAGAATTGCAGCTTAGAACATATATAAAACCATGAAGCCCAAACATGAAATATAACTGTTTGTGCCTCTGCTAAATGAATGGAGATAAATAGTTACACCAATAGAATGCTAAAGTAGTAATAAAATTAAAACGAATGAGTAACATGCCACAACTAATCTGCATAAGCATGTACCAAGAAAACACAATACAGACACCAAATGAGAACACAAGAAATTAGCCATACCGCTTCATCCACAATATCAGGATTCAATTGGATTGCCAACAAAAATTTCATGGAGAAGAAGAAACCATCCTTCTCTAATAATAATGTTCATGACAGAATTGCATACAATGAAAACTTAAGACAAGCTTTGATGCTTGTTATCCAATGTAAAGTACCGATGTCATAATCTAAATAGACCTAAATAGCCAATATTGCTTCCTCCTCCCTCGCTCATTTAAAGCATTCACATATTAAAAAGGTATCCTTGTTCGCCATTGTCACCATATAATTTTAGAATTGGAGATGGTTGCAGAGCTCATCTCACCACCTTTTCCACCACTTTCACTCCATTCTTGCTGGCGACAATCACAGAAGTCGCCAGTCCCAGGAACATGCCGTGCTCGACCACTCCTGTGATCCTGAGCATGTTGTCGCTCACCAGCTTCAGGTCTCCGTGGATCCCGTCCTCAAAGTACAAGTCCACGATGTAGTTACCATTGTCGGTAACGAATGGCTCTGGCTCGGCTTCTGCCGTCTGCAAGGCGCCAACTTTTGCGTTCTCCTTGGCGGTCCGCAGTTTGAGGTTGAACCCCGACACTCCGTCGAACAGCTGGCGCAAGCGCTGTAGCGTGAGCTTCCATCCGAAGGGAATGACCTCCACGGGGACGGCAAGGCTGCTGGCGCCAAGGCGGGGCACCAGATTGCGGCTGGCGCCCTCGACCATCTTCTCCCGGAGGAGAGACCCGCCGCGGCCCTTGACCAGGTTGAGTGCCGGGTCGACCTCGTCGGCGCCATCGATGGAGAGGTCAATCACGGAATGGGCGTTGAGGTTCGTGAGGGGAATGCCGACGGCGACGGCGCGGGCCGCCGCCCACTCAGAAGTGGGGACGCCAACGATGTCGCGCAGGGAGCCGCAGCGGAGGAGCTCCCCGATGCGATCGAGGGCGTGGGCTGCAGTGGAGCCGGTGCCGAGGCCCAGCACCATGCCGGACTCCACCAGCTCCACGGCGCGGTGGGCGGCGATGCGTTTCAGGTCGTCCTGCGACGCGGAGACGGCGGCAGGAGCCTGTGGAGACGGAGCTGGTGCATTCTCGGAGTAGAGGATGTGCGGCAAGGGGATGGCCATGTCGAGGGTTCGCGGAGAGCAAGCGGCCTGCATATTTCACGCGCTTGTACGCAGAGATAAAAAAACAGATTTTTATGGCAGAGATCGGCACAAAATCGCAACTTTAATAGAACTGGATTTGCATTGCAGGATAGGAATCTTGAAAAGAAGAGGTGGAGGATTTTTATAGGGTAAAATTTTGGGAGATTTTTCAAGTATTTGCTCCGGTCGAATATTTCCAAGTGCAATGTATAGGTTTAGGGTTTTTGATGGAGAGAGAGAGAGAGAGAGAGAGAGAGAGAGAGAGAGAGAGAGACCACGAACTGAGTGGCGCCCTCCGCCAAGCGAATATGATGAGGCGAGAGACGGACCTACTCACCGGACACGATCCTCGCCAAGCCAACGTTCGCCACGTACGCGATTCCGCGGTGGCCATAGCATCTAATAAAAGTGAGCTTCGTGTTTGATTCCCGACAGCGGTGGAGGAGGAGTGAGTAAAGTAAATAGCAAACCGGTCTACATGCAAATAAATTAAAAGAATTTCAGTATCAATTTTTTTTATTGCCCCACGGTATCTCAGGATTATTAACATTAGATTAAAATATATCAAATTAAGTATAAGATTTTCAATAAAAAGTTATTATATTCAAAAGGCTTGAACTCGACACTTTCGTTAAGCGAAAAAAGTTTCTTACCACTTCACTCGTATCCCATTCATTCGATATCAATTTTCTTATGAAACAATATTTAAATTTTTAGTTGAAAAATTTTTAATAGTGAAATGATAAAAATATTTGAATAGTTTCATTTTAAGTTAAATAATTTTAGAGTATCGGATCCCCAATAAAAATATTAAATTTCTTTATAAATATTTTTTTTAAATTCACACACTATTTTCTTTCTATTCTGTCGAGTCAAAAAAAGTTGGATATACTGAATACTAAAATTTAATAAAAGATTGGATGCCTAGTGGAATTATAATGAAAATAGCTCCTCTTGTGCGAGGGTTGTGGGAACTGATGAAATGAGAGGGAGAGAAATGGTTCCGAAACTTCGGATTGGGGACTCGCAGCACACGCTACACTATTTATAGTGGCCGCCATTCGCGTAGCACTCCGCCCCCCTCCGCGGCTGTTAGGATGACTCCAAAGGTCATCTCTCAATGATGACCATAATGGTCCATAATGACCATAACTGTCCATTACGGCCGTGACCAGTGATCACGACTGGTCACATTACAACAATCTCCCACTTGACCAGCGTGGTCACTGTGTCAGCACTCCCACTATCCGTGAGTAGTCTAACTGGAGATCATGTCCCGAAGTGTCACTATCCGTGAACACTTCACATTGACTCAGTCACTCCTGAGTCCCATCAAGCCCACATGCTTGATGTCCCG
>LTAE01005537.1:7684-25531 GCA_001647135.1 Pontederia paniculata
AAAAATCTGCATGAGTAGTTATTTCTGTGAGAACTATCTATGCGTATAACTTCATGTTTCATCCAGGCCCTTGTCATCAATAGTTATCCCTGTAAATATAATCTTTACTTTAGTTTTACTTTTCTGTTTTTTAGAACTTAATCAACCTGAAATCAATGTTATCCCCTATTAACCTCTAGGATTAGATAAGTTTATAGTTCCTCGTGAGTTCGACACTCTACTCTTTCACTTTATTACTTGTTCGACTAGTGCACTTGCTAGCATTTTAAATTGCGTGTTCAGCATTTTTCGCATCAGAAGGATGGCTCACTCAGGTTGTGCATCAAGTATAAAATGAATTATTTATGATGCTTTATGATGACCCTCATGTTATGATTATTAATGATTAATTATGATGATATAGTTTATGTTCATCCTTTTATTCTATCATGAAAAGTATCTTTCTATTGTGCCTTACATATTGAGCTTTATAGCTCATGGTGCACTGATTATGCAGGTTAGTGATCTAATGTGTAATAGTGACTGATTGTACATGCAGCGATAGGTGTTCATGATGTTGTTGTTTGCTCATGAGTAGTGGTCTTGAGTCATGTATTCTCCTAGTCTAGTCTATTTTCATTGAGTTGTATTTGATTGACACATATTTATTTTGATGTAAGACTTCCTCAGTTTATGAAAGTTTGATTTAAAATTTTAATTCTTTCGCATTTTATTGACTAATCAAAGTGTCAACTTTTAGGTCAAGATTATATTTGACGTATAATATCTCCGGGAGGTGTGATTTTTGGGGCATTAGAACACAAGTTAATTGTCATAAAAAACTTAATAATGGTGATTTAACTTAATACTCATTTTGATACATTTGAAGAAAATGAACATCTAAATTCATTTTGAATTTACATGTGAAACATCATTGTACATCATTGTACATCATTAGTCAATATAAGGTAAAGCATGCCTAACGATATCTATTGCACCATTACATAGCTAAGTATTGGAATTTAATTGAAAATCTTGAATGCACATCTTGATTCGAGAATTAGGATTGTGATATGACAAATTATTCAGCAACATCCATCTATTTAAATGACACATACATTAGTTGAGATGTTTCCAGATCCCTACCAAAAGCACACTATTAAGATGTACCATCGTTTTTCTCCTTTTTCTGGTAAATAAAAAAAAATTCAACCACCGTCCAGTCATTCAAATGTTTATTTTTAAAAAAAGTTTGATATAATCATCCTCTACGCGATGATGAAGCATTTTCTTTTTTTATCTCATAATTTAGAAAATGTAATACCAAAACGAAACAACAATGCTGAATTTGCAGAGAAGTTTAATATATTGCGTTTGTTATTGAAGAAAAATATCTTGTTTTTTATCTCTTAAGTAGAAAAAAAACTTTTAATGGACAATGTTTTTTTCGGATAATTAGAAGTATGGATATAACATTTAGATTCCTTACTCTTTTTTAATTTTTGTAGGAAAACTATGTTCTAGTATTATGCTAGGCAATAAAATCATATTTAATCAATAACTTTTGAACTATTTCATTTTCTTACATAACATAATAACATAAAAAACATATTTTAAGAATATTTAAACAAAAGTTTATTTTCATCTAGAACTTAATTTTCAGTATAAAATTATCATAAATATAACAATTTTTAGTCTTATTTTATATGGGAATTTTAAAGAAAAATATATAATATTTATATTTAACGTGATCATTATTCGGTGACGCATTTAGATTTCATGACAATAAGATTTTTCGTGTTTGTTTTCCTTTTCCTAATACTACGTATAAACCTCCTTTTTCAGTTGAAAAAAATAGCACTTAACTGCCCTTATAATTAAATTTATTAATCAAGTAACAGCGGAATTGTGTCTTCATTAAAATAATATCTTTATATATACTACAATAATGAAAACAAATTTATTGTGCAATGATTGACACTTCAACTTGAGTTTTAAAGGTCTACAGTTGAATTCTCATGTATACTTTTATTTCCGATTTTTCCTTTTATATATATATATATATATATTAGCGTGCATACACAAATTATGTATACACCGTGAATGCACACACTATGAATCTTTGGATTAGTATTACTTTCAATTTAATAGTCCAAAACATAGATAACGTGAATCGTTGGATTAAAATAATACTGATTCAAAGGCTGAGAGCGTGTGAATGCACGATACATATACAAATTTTGTATGCACGCTAATATTTCTCATATATATATATANCTACAAAGTTAGTTGAATTTTTTCAGGTAGCATCGTTATGTATACTACAACCACTGCATTGTTCGTTAAGTAGCACGGCATCCAGCAAAAGGCATCGGCATCGGCTACTTCATCACCACGACATATGGCTAATTCAATGGCGAGAAGAACTGAAAAGATGATGTACATCAACGCTTCGGCTCCAGCGATCATGGTGATCATGCTAGCGGTGGCGGGGTCGACGTCCTTGACCAGGGCGCAAGAGTGCGCGTCGAAGCTTCTGGGATGCGCGGATTACCTCAACGCCACGGCGCCGCCGCCGTCCAAGTGCTGCGGGTCGCTGAAGACCGCGGTCACGGAGGAGCTGCCGTGCCTCTGCTCTCTCCTCGGCAACACAGCGCTCTTGAAGACCTACAGCATCAACGTCACGCAGGCCTTCCACCTGGCCAAGCTCTGCGGCGCCAACGCTGACCTCGGAACCGCCTGCACCGCCCCGTCCACGTCCAGCAGCGCTGGTAAAAATTAAGTGCAGTCCCATCCATGGTTGTGATTTGTGGCTTAAAAATTTAATTTTATTTTTTTATTGGAAATTAACTTAGATGATGTTTCAGGTACTCCTACAAGCAACGGTAATAACTCGCATGGACTAACTAGGATTAAAATGTCAGGTCTGTTTACCTTAGTACTATGCAGCTCGTCGCTGTTAGCATAGATGATATATGGAATTAAGATGTGAGGAACTTGTATCACAAAAATAACAGTTGGTAGGCTGTGATATTGTTATTATCCATATAACATTTTGATCTTTTGGACGTTGTAGAACTGGTTTTCTGCAAGAGGACTCTCGCTCATTGTTCTTGTCAACATTCCTTTGTCACGTTGAATTAGAGAATCCTTTGTTTGTCTATCACATGGTTTAGACACTTCAACATAATTATTGTGGTGCTAAAATGAGAAATTAATATGAAATTGCTAAAGCTGAAGACTGTTTTAGTATCGTCTCCTGAAAGGAAGCCATAACTTTCAAGTTGGGAATACTAATTGGCCAGAAGTCTCATAGGATTGAATGATAACCATGTGATGGAATATGGAATAAGATTTCAACAGTGAGCTATGTTCTCCGGAAATGAAAGAAAAAAATACTATTGTACTGTTTTAATAGATTTCATGAATTTTTTTCCTTTCATTTATTTTCCCTTTTTAATACCACAACATCATCATACCATCTCCATTATGTGAGTGAAAGAGGAAAGGACGGAGGTTTCCAAACAACAGATGGGGGTACATTTGGAGTACGTTCATTCCTATTTAAAATCGCATACGTCTTCATCCATCCCACATTGTGCGATAGTTACAATTCGTTGATCGTGTGTTTGATCATTCGCCTTGTTGTGTTGCTATATTCCATTTCTGACAATCGCCTCCAGCTCACGGCAATTCACCTGGATGTCATATTGCCTTCATACCGAACGTGTGTTCGCGATTTCAATTCGCACCGAATGTTGGGCGTGATCATCGGAGCAAGGCAACAACGAGCACATTGATATCGACGGTCATGCTCCCAGTGTCCATGCATAACTTAATTGGAGATCATATCTTGAAGTTTCACTATTTGTGAATACATCAAAATGAATTAAATATTCTTAAGTCCCATCATGCCTACATTTGTGATGAGAGTTCTGACTGCAAATTTTTTTATGAGAGATTCAACAAACATATCACTTGTAGGCACGTAGATCTCTATCACTTGGTTATTATTCACTATATATTTAATATAGTGATATCCAGTCTCAATGTGTTTTTTTAAATGTTGCCTCCATCATGTATCAAGCTTATCGCTCTTTGATTATCACAGTACATAGGTAATGATCTTTTGATCAAATCGAGCTCTAATTCCAAAAGAAAATGTATGTATCATACTCTATGGGTGGTTGTTGAACTGCAAGTTATATACTCACACTCCAGTGTGTGTCTAGGCAGACATCCCTATTTTTTGCTGCCCTAAGTAATAAGTAACCTCATATGAACTTGCAGTCGTCTATGTCACTGTTGAAATCCGTATCTGAATACCCTATTACCTCTAGTTTCTCAACCTGATATGTCAATCTCAATTGTAGTTTTCCTTCATATATCGCAATATCCTCTTAATGACCTCTTTGTATCCCTTCTCGTGATTACTTTTAAATTTGCTAACTAAGCTTACCACGTAAGCCGAATCAGGCCTCGTATGCAGCATCACATATGTCAGACTCCCCATCGCTTTCGCACATGGCTCACCTAAAGGTTCTTGCCCTGCATTAAGACACTAGCTTTTACTCAAACTTTTCCTAGTCACTAGTGATCTTGATGTGGGACTACTATTCCGCATCTTGAACATCCTCTGTACTTGATTAATATGTTGTTTCTGACTTAAACTCAAATTTCTTGAATTTATGTCACGACTGATTTGAATGTCCAATACATAGGATCAATCTTCCATGTCTGTCATTTAAAATCGCTTGCTCAACTTATCCTTGATATGATTGAGTATCTCTATATCATTTCTGTAAAGCAATATATCATTCACATACATTGATAATATCAAAAAACTACTCCTTCTTTTGTTGATGCATATATAATGTCCAATTTGTTCATCTTGAAACCAAATTGTACTATCATCTCATGGAACTTCAAGTATCACTATCTAGACGATTTCTTTCAGCCATACAATAATTTATGGAGCTTATACATTTTATTCTCTTAATCCTTTACCTGAAATCCTTGAGGTTTCCGCATAAATACGTCTTTAGACAGATTTCCATTCAAGAAAGTTGTGTTGCACGGGAGTGCTCCAGGTGTGTGTCCTACTAGGATATTTTCTAGATGACCTACTTGTACTTCAAGGTTGCAGATGGATGCATCGTAATTTGCATCCTTGACCCCCATGGTGGTCATGAATTTGGTTAACATCTCTTACATGTTGCTCTTTGGCTCAACATTGGGGATTCCTCCACCTTGAGTTGTAATTGTTGTTTAAAGGATTATTGTTCCTAGATTAGGAACCAACACAAAACTAGGATTTTTGAATTTGTTGGACTTAGGCTTTGTTTGGGAAGTAACTAATGGAGGGGTGGTATAAGATGGTGGAGTATAGGGTGGGGTGGTGGAGTGTGGTGGATTTTATTAAACTCATGTTTGGATAAAATTTTATGGTGGTGGATGAGTTAAACTAAATCATGACATTTTGAATAATTTAAATAAAAGTCATTTATACCCTTTATTATATATTACTATTTATGACCCTTAATAAATATAATATTATTATATATTTATTTAATTTATTATAATATTTATATATTTATTATTATTTATATGTTTTATATGTTTTTCTCTTATCTTTAGTATTATTTTTCTCTCAAGTATTTTGTTTCTTGCACAATATTTTTATCTTTTTATTTTTTATAAAATAAAGATAAAAAAGATTGAATATGATAGATAAATATAAAAAAAGTGAAAAAATTAATATTATCATTACATAAATAAAAAATATTATTCAAATGACAATAATTTAAGGTGCTAAAGTAAAAATGATCATAAAAATAATTGTTTTATCTCAAATTTAATAAAAAATATTATGACATTCAATATGATAAAAAATTAGTCTGAGAAAAAATAAATGTGAATGAATAAAAATTAGACAAATGTAAATATTAAATAATTATAAAATAAGATAGAAAAAAGTTAAACCAGAACTCAAGTCAAATATTTTTTATCATAAATCAAAATAATATAAGGAAAAATATCATTTTAAATAAACTATGGTATAATTTTAGAAAGTTATTTAAAGGGATAGTTTTGCCTAAAAAAATTCATTCCCCCTAATTCCACCAATTTGGTGGAATGAAATATTTGGGGTTTGGTGGCGTGACTCACCCCTCCAAACCCCATATGACTTAAATATTTTCTTAGCCAAACATGATTTAACTAACACCACCCACCCATCTTCCACCTTACTCCCTCTAACACCTCAATCCAAACAAAGCCTTAGAGTTATTATTTTGGGGACATTAATTGTAAGGATGTCCCTCTCCATACAACTCACATTGTTGACTAGTGACATCAAAAGCTCAAATTTCTTGTTGAGTGACTCTGGTTGAGCATAATTCATGATTTGAACTTAATTCAATGTTGTTCACACTTCTTGTCTTAGTCTCCTTGATCTTTTATTTTGCCAAAAGTTGAGTGTCATATCTTCAATAATTTCATAAATTTTCTCAAGTCTTTTCTTTCCTAAAACTGAACCTCCAGCAAAGGAGTCTAGTTTGTCTTTGTCTTCTTGAAATAACCCATTATAAAAATCTTCAAGAATCTGCACAATGGGGTTCAATGAAAATCTTCAGGAATCTTCCTATCATCTCTTAATATCTTTCTCAAGTTTCATATAAAATTTTATCGTCTTCCTACTTGAAAGCCCTCAATTCATTTCTTGGCTTTGTAGCTTTTTTGGGTAGCCAAAACTTGGTAATAAACTTGTCGATGAATTGCTCCCAAGTTGTGATGGCTCCAGTAGACAAAGTGCTCAACCATGTGATGTCTCTCAATGAAAACACAAATAAACGAAGCTTGATTGCACTTGAAGGTATTGTAAATGCGTATAAAATTGTCTTGGTATGTGTAGGGATCCTAATTAAGTGCTCTCCAAACTGACAATGGATGGATTGATCTCAAAGTTGTTAGCATTTATTGTAGGAAGGACCAACTGGACTCTGCAATTTTATACTTTGAAGAGACATCATCTCTCATAGTAATCTCTTGTGCAGGACAACTCTTCCATGATCTTTAGTCATTCTTGTTGCTCTTCTTAGTCTTTGGGTTGATCTTTTGATTTCTAGATCAAATTGTAGCGCAATTTTTGATTGACTAACTCGGGACCGGGTTGCTTGAGTTGTAGTGTCTAAAATGTTTATGCCTTCTTGTGTTAAAGATTTGCCTGAAAAACCAACAAGAAGTAAAGTCTTGCCAAAAGATAAATCTCAAAGTAGTTTAATGAAATCCCCGTCAATGGTGCTAAAAACTTTATGCATGCTAATATAGCCTAAAAATAATCGCTAGCATGTGCACTTGTGATCAAGTAATAGTTTAGATGAGTAGAGTATTATTATCATCAGGATTATATTCTTATCCTAATATAGTCTCATAACTAATAGGAGATGGTCATGGGTTTAGATAAAAGTGGTTTTTTCTTAAAAGATAAGATTAAAAATATAAGATAAATGATACATTCAGAATTTTTTGTCTTCAAGCACTGGATTAGTATGAATAAAGATAAGTAAGGATAATAATGTTTCACCACAAGTTTTTAATAAAAATTCAATTTTAAACCAATTTCTTAAGAGGATTAGGATCTACACAACAGTATGGCCTCCTCTCTAGGATGAACCAACTATCAAATTAAAGAGATTCGACCATTTCTCTATAGGATGCCAATATAATCTAATAGGATTTTGAGATGCTTTAATATGGAGTTCCTAAACTAGGGACCATTCCTCTCGAGGATGCTAATCTCACATACATCACAATTAAAGTATTCCTCTCTATGATGCTACCTAGGTGAGGTAGGAAATGTACGATTATAAAGTGCAAAAATCAATTTCAGAGTTTCAAAAAGAACTAATAGTTTGTTATTTCTCTCTATCATGCTAGAGAATAGTCAACATCTCAAAGAAATCATGAAACACATTAGACACAACATTCATACGCATAATAAAATTTACAAACGAAAACTAATTATAACAAAGGTCAAGCAAGTTTTTCCCTTACAATAAAAATCCTCTGAAAAAACATAAACTAAGATAATATAAGGGAGTTTACTCTTCTAAATAAAAAACAAAGAAGATTTTCAAAACTAAGAATTCATAATTGGAACACCTTGATGATCGCCTTCTTTAAAAAATTGTTACAGTGCTTCGCTTCTTCTCTAGCATGTAGGCACTCCCAAGCTTGACGTGTATCCTCAAAATGAGGTCTTGAGGGTGTATTTATATTTTTTTAATAGGTAGATGGAGTCCCCATGATAAATCTCGATTTTCAGAAGATATGATACAATTACAAATCAAACTCCTCATAAGATAACGTTTAACAACCTTGAAACGTAAATTTTACTTTATCCTGGAAAGTTTTACGGCTCCATAAGTTTTCTATTATATCAGCTTCATGTCATGGCCCGTGAAACTAGACTCACGATCATGATTGTATCTTGGTCTTCAATCTTCAAACACCTCACGGCCCGTGAGTCAGATGACACGGTCGCCAGCATATGTAAACTTCATTCTGCGTAAGAATGTCATGGCCCCTGAATTTTCCATCATGGTCATGATCATGCTTTCACGGCCCATGACAAATATTGCAGTTCCTTAGTTTAGACATGCACATGATTGCAAAATTGTTTTCATGGACCGTGACTTATGTAGTACAAGCATGACTCATTCGTATCGCAATTCACGTTCCTTCATCATTTTCATGATCGTGAAAAAACACCTTTTCATGACCCATGGAATTCCTTCTGAACGCACTGCTTCTCATGGGAAGTGATCGTGACTCAAATTTTTTTATGTTTTCCCTTCGATTTTGATCCAAATTTTTGTGATCTTCCTTCGTCGCACTACCAAGTACCCTGGACATCAAAACATATGACACTATGTAGACTCTAAACCCAAAAACTAAAATGAAGTTAAATGTTGGTTAAAATGATGCATGTGACAATGAAAATTATGAAAGTCAGACTAAATATGCTATGAAAAATATGGCTAAATTAGCATGCACTGGGTACTCTCTCCATACTCGAACTCCTTGCCACTATATTGTTTGATTCAGGTGCGATGCACTCACTTATCTCTATTGATTTTACCACTACATTGGACATGTCGTACTATGGGAACCCTGCATGCCACCAAGTACATCCTATATGTACCAATGACAATAAAGGGCATAGACTATCTAGCAGATCTGATAGTCATTACCATGATAAATTACGATATTATCTAAGGTATGGAGTAGTTGCCCTACCATGATGTAATGTTGTTGTGCAAGAAGAAGAAAATAATCATTGACATGCATGGCGCCAACAGGTGGCAACTAGAGGCAGTCTATCAGACGAAAATGAAGTTCTAGCATCACCAATGCAAGGCCATCGATTATTGAGGAATGATTGTAGAAGTTACTTAGCTAGTGTCATCTGCATTGAGCCCTCTAGAAGGGTTCCCAACAACTAAATGTCTCCAAGATCTTCAAGATGTCTTATCGGAAGATACATCAAGATTGCCGCCACATCAAAAGGTTGATATTCACATAGAGCTCTCCAATCTCCACGACACAATATCACATGGACCAGTAGAGATGCAGCAACTCAAGAAGGAACAACAAGAGCTCCTTGACAAAGGCTTCATTAAAATAAGTGTCTCACCTTGGGTGCATCGGTTTTATTTGTGAAGAAAAAATTGGCTTCCTCAGGTTGCATCAATTATTAGGTGCTCAACTAGAAGATGAAGAAAAATATCCGCTACTACGCATAAATGATCTCTTTGATCAATTGTCAAAAGTTGCATTTTTCTTAAAGATCGACCTGAGGAGCGGCTACCATAAGATTAAGGTGGTTGAGAAAGATGTACCAAAGATTGCCTTTAGGTTAATGTATGGATACTATTAGTTCCTAATCATGCCATTTGGATTGACAAATACACTTGAGTGTTTAGATATCTAGGGTGTTTAGACCCATCTTAGATCAGTTTGTCATAATTTTTCTTGATGATATTCTAATATGCTCATGGAGTCAAGAAGATCATCAGAAATATCTCAATATCATATCGGAGACTTTGCACCAACACCAATTATACGCAGAGTTATTCAAATGCGAGTTTTGGTTGGATAATATCATATTCCTTCAGGACATTGCTTCGAAGCAAGGTATCCCGATGGATCATGCTAAGGTTGAAGCAGTCTCAAATTGAATATTGTTGAAGAATGTTGCAAAAATCTATAGCTTCTTGAGACTTGCAAGCTACTATAGGCGATTTATAAAGACTTTTCAAATATTGCTGATGCATACATAATCTAGCATATTTTAGTCCTGCATTTTAGAATATTTTTTCTTAATTATCGAATAACATGTATCTATTTGCTTATATTTCATAAAGTATGGAATCTACACATGTTTCAATATTTGTTTTGCAGAAAATCATATGGAGAGGCTAAAGAAAAGGCTAGAAAAAGACTACACATAAAAGGAGTCCATAAATAGCTCAAATTACCAAAAATTGAGATTTTATGGGCCATTACAAGCCATACGTCCATGATAGAAAGACCACATCTTTAGTTTCAAGTATAATAGGTCGTAATAAAGTTTCACGACTTCAATAGCAACACCCACTTTTTCATATCAGCATATAATGAGCCATGAAGGACGGACGTAACGGGTGGAGACATGCAGAATCGCGACCATAACAATTGAAGTGATCTGGTCAGCAACCACTACAAGAAAATATGCAATTAGCGAGCAAAATAATCGTCACCATTTGCTCGCTAAAAAAATTACCGAGCAAACGACGATCAATTTTCGACGAACGATCTGCTTGCTGATTTTTACTCGTTATTAGCGAGCAAAAAATTTGCTCGCTAAATGCTCGCTACCTACCGGCAATTTACTCTCTAATCACTCACAATATGGCCGCTAACATAATTTTTATTTAAAAAAAATTAAAAATAATATTGTGTCTTTGCTTGTTATTTGCTCGCTAACTAGCAGCTATTTTGCTCGCTAATTTGCTAGCTACTTTACCACAAATTGGCCGCTAAAAATACTTTTTAAATAAAAAATAAAAAAAATTATTCGCCTCCCTAGTTTGCCACAATTTGACCGTTATTTGGTCGCTAAAAACGTCTTTTAAATAAAAAATAAAATAGATTTATTCGCCATCTGGCAGCTATTTGCTCGCTAAATTGGTCGGTATTTGCTCGCTAAATATTTATTTTGCTCGCGATATCGCCGGTATTTGCTCGCTAATTTAATTACATTTTAAAAATATTAAAAATAGTATAATTTAAATTATACATTGTAATATAATCCAATCACTATAACAAGAATTGAAAAGGAAAAGGAACCACCACCAAATCCCCCAGAATTGAAGGAGCTCCCGTCACACCTCAAATATGCATTTTTGGAGGGAGACTCCTTCCCGATGATTGTCTCCTCTCAATTCTCTACTAAGTGGAGGAGCTACTTTTGGAAGTTCTCACAAGGCAGCATTGGCTTGGTCGATCTCGGACATAAAAGAAATATCTCCAACAATTTGTATGCACAAGATCCTTATGGAAGAGAACGCAAAGCCTGCTGCCAAGTTTCAGCGCAGACTCAACCCCACCTTGAAAGAGGGGGTAAGGAAAGAGGTCATAAAGTTGCTAGATGCTGGGGTGATCTACCTGATTTCCTAGTTTCAGACAGCCCATGAATTAGTCCAGTCCAAATAGTGCCAAAGAAAGAAGGCATCACGGTGGTCAGCAAGAACAACGAGCTAGTGCCCCAAAGGATTGTGACTGGATGGTGCATGTGTATTGACTATCGCAAGTTGTACGAGGCCACTCGTAAGGACCACTTTCCTTTGCCTTTTATTGACCAAATGTTTAAGCGTGTTTCAGGTCATCAATTCTATTGCTTTTTGGATGGATACTCGGGCTACAACCAGATTGATGTAGCACCGGAAGATAAGGAGAAGACGACGTTCACATGTCCTTATGGCACTTTTGCCTACCGGCGAATGTCGTTTGGACTGTGCAATGCACCTACGACGTTCCAGCGATGCGTGATGTCCATTTTTTCTGACATGAATGAGCATATTTTGGAAGTATTCATGGATGACTTTACTTTATTTGATGATTCTTTTTAGAACTGTTTGCATAACCTTTCTTTAGTGTTGTAGAGATGCGAAGAAACTAACAAAGTTCTCAATTGGGAGAAGTGTCATTTCATGGTAGAAGAAGGTATTGTGCTTGGCCACAAGATCTCACAGAAAGGAATTGAGGTGGATAAGGCCAAAATAGACGTGATAACAAATCTTCCACCACCGACGAGCGCAAAAGTTGTGAGGAGCTTCCTCGGGCATGCAAGATTTTATCGCCGCTTCATCGGAGATTTTTCAAAGATAGTAAAGCCACTCACTCAAAGTTTGAGTTTGATGATGAGTGTTTGAAGACATTCAATGTCTTATTTCTGCACTGGTTGTCGTTGCGCCAGAGTGGCATGAGCCTTTCGAGATAATGTGTGATGCGATCGACGTGGCAATTGGAGCAGTGTTTGGGCAGCGCAGAGACAAGACTTTCTGGGCAATCTATTATGCAAGCTAGACACTAACCCCAGCTCAGCTCAATTACGCAACAACAGAGAAGGAATTTATGGTGGTAATCTATGCCTTTGATAAATTTCGTGCTTACCTTGTTTGTTCCAAAGTTGTTGTGTATACATACCATGCAGAAATAAAGCACCTCATGACAAAGAAGAACGCAAAGCCCTGCTTTATTCGATGAATCCTTCTACTCCAGGAATTCGATGTGGAAGTGAAGGATAAGAAAGGAACATAAAATCTGGTAACGTGTCTCGCCTGGGATCTGCACCGCATGATAGCTCGGACATTCAGGAGGAATTTCCAGATGAGAAGATCTTCTCTGTGGGTGTGGTAAATGGAACCTCTGACTCAATCCCTTGGTATGCATATTTTGCTAACTACCTTGTAGGAAAATGGATTCCAAACGGCAAGACACACCATTAGAGGAAGAAGTTCTTCTCAGACGTCAAACACTACCACTGGGAAGACCCCTACTTATTTAAGTTGTGTGCAGATCAGATCATAAGGTGATGTGTGAGAGATGAAGAGATAGAAAACATTTTGAAGCACAGTCACGACGGGCTGGAAGGAGGACACTTCGGAGCCAAACCGACACCAGCAAAAGTGCTAGAGCGGACTCTACTGGCCATCGGTCTTCAAGGATGCAAAAGCTTACTATAAGTCATATGATCGATGCCAAAGGACAGGTACCATCTCTAAACTGAACGAAATGCCTTTGAGTAACATTCTCTATTGTGATATTTTTGACATTTAGGGCATTGACTTCATGGGGTTGTTTCCTAAGTCTCTGAATAGTGAGTACATATTGGTTGCGGTGGATTATGTTTCTAAATGGGTAGAAGCTGTTGCAACACCCATGAATGATGCTAAGGTAGTAGCAGGTTTTCTCAGGAAGAACATTTTCATGCGTTTTGGTACACCTAGGGCAATCATTAGTGACAATGGCACGCACTTCTGTAATAGGACTGTAGGAAGTCTACTTGCTAAGTTTAACATTCGCCATAAGTTAAGTACCCCATATCACACTCAGACCTATGGGCAAGTATAAGTTTCTAACATAGAGATTAAAATAATTCTTGAGAAAATAGTGAATATCTCTAGGAAGGATTGGTCCCTAAAGCTAGATGAGACTCTGTGGGCATATAGAATTGCCTATAAAACGCCTATAGGCATGTGTCCATATAGATTGGTTTTCCGGAAATCCTATCACCTACCCGTTGAACTAGAACATAAAGCATACTAGGCGACAAGGTTTCTGAATTTTGACTTAGATGCAGTAGGAGGTGAGAGATTGTTAAAGCTGAATGAGTTGCAAGAAATCCGACACCATGTCGATGAAAATAGCAAAATATATAAAGAAAGAACAAAAAATTGCATGACATGCAACTGAAACAAACTGAATTTCTGCCAGGACAAAAGGTGCTATTGTTTAACTCCAGGTTGAGACTCTTTCCAGGAAAACTTAAGTCTAGGTGTTCTGGACCTTTCATCGTTGCGAAATCATCACCATTTGGAGCAGTAGAGTTATACACACTCGATGGCTCACAGAAGTTCAATGTCAATGGGTATATGGTGAAAAATTACCTAGGCCGGCAACCCAATGAAATGATCGGATTCTTGATCTCTTTGACCCCTAGAGCAAGATTAGAATGAAGTCAAGCTAACGACTATAACTTAGAACTATCCTATCTAAACCCTTACCTCTTGTATAATTCCTCTTTTCTTGAGTCCTCCGAGTTCTGGTTTAGTCTAGGCGTCTGGTTGCTTTACATGTTAGAGCCCTTCATCTTAGCATAACTTCCATCCTATCACGAACCGTTAAAAGATGTCATGAGCCGTGATAATCTATATCACGAACCGCAAGCTGATTTCACGACTAGTTAAGTCAAAAGCCAAAGCTGGAGAAAGTCACTACGAGCTGTTATATTCAATCACGGCCCGTAACACAGGGAATTGCCTTTAGTCATGACTTGATTAACGATCCATGACTTATCATTACAGGTTCGACAGAGTAGGTTGCGGTATGGAAATTAGATGTCACGGGATGTAACATTACACCTAGACTTATCGTAAGCATCATCACGGGCCATAGGAAAGATAACGGGGTTTATAGAGGTGATGTGAGCATTCACCAATGTTGTCACGACCCGTGATAATGAGTTGAAACAACCTGGTCCCTGATTTATGACTCGTCAACGTCCGTTACGACCTTAGCCCAAACTGTGATTGCCATAATTACGGGCCGTAATACCACATCAAAACCTGTGACGGTGTCATACCACGAGAAATTTGATACCCATGAATTAAGGACCCATCACTATAGGTTACGACCCCAATAGGAATGATGCATTCCCAGATTTTCATTGTCACGACCCGTAATACCCATAACGAGCCATAAGTCCTAAACTGGGTCGATTAAAACACTCCAGTACATCAAGTTGTGGGCCGTGAAGATTCTTACGACCTTGATCTAAACCGTGACAGCCATCATTACGGCCCATAAGCTCCTATTACGGCCCGTAAGTCATCATTTTCAAAGGTCCCAACCTATTCGTCACCCGATTTACGGGTGGTTACTTATGTAACAGACCGTAAAATGTTTGAATTATTGCCAGCGTCCCACCTACCATCATTAACGCCCCACGATGAAGTATCACGGCCCACAATGCAATCAAATGCTTCGTGAATTCACCCATGATGCCTCGTAAATGCAAATGATGACTCATGAGACCCAATTCGACTGTTCAACCCTCTTTATTATGGCAGCAACCACCCCATTTAAAGTCATGATGGGTTATATCCTATATATATCTAACCCTCTGCAGATCATATCGCTGACACTCCACTTCAACTCACACTTCTCCAATATTTTCTCCGGCGAGATCTACAGAAATTGGCGACTACAGCATCCTTTCATCAGTGCGACTTCACTTGCATCCATAAGACAACAGGCGACCAAGAATTCCGGCGTCAGACATGACATCTTCGACCATCTTCTCTGACTTCGGCGACTTCCACCTCGACGGTTGTATCACGACCCGTTACATTATAGTACGGGCCGTGACGAAGAAGAAGACGCAACATTGCAACTGCACCATCCATCATGAGTGGCAACTGCAGTTGTTACGGGCCGTGACATATCTTCATGCCCCGAGACCCTATTTTGCAGCTTCAACATTTCGACATCGCGACCCGCAACATCTGTGACGACCCACTACGAAGCATATCATGACCCGTAACCTCATCTCACGGGCCGTGACACATCTCCAGACTTCTTCCGCGCTTCTACAACAGTCGTTACAGTACTTCACGAGCCGCAACTTGCTCTATCATGACCCATGACTGTCTATACGGGTCGTGACCATATGGCGAGTTCCAGTCGTCCTCACCGCAAGAAAATGCCAACACGTCGACACCTGGAGGACCCTATTCCCGAAAAGCAGGCTCCGCCTCCTGCCATAGAATTGATTCTGAAGCCTTCCAAGATGGTGTTCAAGAAGACTGACCACCGGGCGCGAGAGGGAGTCCTTGGTCATCTATACATCAGCCCCACCCATTTTTCACACGACGCTACCATGTTGGAGTACAACCTAAGAAACTTTGTTCTTCAGTTGTTCGATAACATCGGCCTCGACTTCTTCATCCGCCAGTGGTGGCCCACATATGGGTACCTTACTCTCGAGTTTTTGAGTTCTTTTGAAGTCAAGAACCCGACCGGCGACAGGAGGCCCTCCTACTCTTTTAAGCTCTATTTAACACGAAGCTTACTTTATCGCTGATAGAGTTTAATACAATATATTAGTTTCTGGATTAGAGGCATATGCGGGTGCCTAAAGATTTTGATGCAGCAGATTTTTGGAAGAGGATCGGCAGGGCTGAGCAATTGAATTATAAACGACGAAGAGCACGATGATCCAGAATCCGGTGTTCCGATATGTGCATCGAATCCTCTCCAACACCATCTTTGGGAGGGGTGATAGAGATGGCTCGGTGACAAAACCCGAGCTATTCTTCATCTATTGCATGGCTATCCACACTTCTGTTAATGTGGGAGCATTTCTGGTGAGGACCTTCTAGAAAACATCGAAGAAGGACAAGGGGACAGTCGTCATTGGGTCGCTTATTACCCCCCTTGCTCACCATCTGAAGCTCGACATGGAGGGTCTTGAGTCGATGGACAACACAACATTTTTGGATTTCCACATTGTCCAAGCAATGAAGCTGGGGGGGACTAAGGAGGGGCATCAATGTTTTATCCTTCAAGAACACCGACTTTGTGCTGCCTTGTTCGGAGTCAGAGAGGTTTGACCCCTCCAACCAGGACAATTGGATCATTCTGCCTTCGGACGCACCTCGGTTACCTCTGATTGTCCCACCTCGCCGTATACCTAAGCCCAGCCGACCTACATGGATGTTGACCCTACTAGAGTTCCTATTTCTTATGATTTTTCTGCTATGCATACTATTTTGACTTCTATCCAGGGTG
Organism: Pontederia paniculata; assembly: GCA_001647135.1. NCBI lineage: Eukaryota > Viridiplantae > Streptophyta > Magnoliopsida > Commelinales > Pontederiaceae > Pontederia > Pontederia paniculata. Next base: position 24,779 of record LTAE01005537.1, read on the forward strand.
ATGTTCGTGATATCCGCGCTCGCTAGGAGAGGACTGAGAACATAGTCCAACACATGTTTGATTATCATGTTGACCAGGGGCACTATGGAGCTTTGCTGTTCTACTCACCACCACCACCACCACCTCAGGAGTAGACTAGGTTGTCTATCTGTCTCTTTGTACTTTTTATTTTTGAGTCATTATGTTCATGCATTTTGTACCTTACCTTCGGCTGGGCCTAAACACTGAGGACAGTGTTCGGTTTAAGCTTGGGGTAGTTCATTATCATGCATCATATTTTATTAAGTTCTGCATATTTGCTTTAAGTACTGCATGTTTGCTTATTGCATAGTTATCATCTTGTATTGCATGATTGTCATATCAATGAAAAATCCAGAAAAAATAAAAAAAAATGAAAATCGAAAATATCAAAGTGTCTCATGCTTTGTAATGTTAATTTTCTGAGAATAATATTCAGAGACATCTTGTAGATAGCGAATTTTTAATGCCTTAAGTTTATCTCATATCACCCGAACTTTGGAAAAATATGGATTAGAGATTGTCGCCAAATAGAATCTTAGATACTTAAACTACAATTTATGGTTTATGTCTTTTGTATTATTTGATAATAACTACTTCTTAACTGAACCATTAAGTGTATGTTGAGCCTATTACAACAAATAACTTTATGTATATGATTGAAAATATTTTATGTTAGGTTGTGACATGCATTATCCGGAACCTTGGAGGGTTCGGGTTATTAGATCCGTAAGG
>LTAE01005538.1:0-28174 GCA_001647135.1 Pontederia paniculata
GGGATGACCGAAGCACTAGACGGTAGTTCAAGTGGAAACTTCACCAGAGCAGCGGTCGACCGACGCATGAGTAGTGGGCGACCGAGGGGTAGGTGAAGGGTATTGTACTTGCATTAACGGTTAATTTTTTAAGTGAGAGGATTAGGTCGTTAGTGCAGAGTATATATTATAATCCCAAGAGTATTGAAAAATAACTTTGGCAAAACTTTGGCAGATTAGCTAGTAATAGCTTGAGCGAAAAAACCTTAGTTCCCCTTCTGCGATTCGAGTGAAGAATCCAGGACAGAAGAAAGTGTGAGTTCTGAGAGAACTTGTAAGATGTTGTCTCCTTGTCCTTGAGAAAGAAAGGAGAAGTTATAAGGGTGTCTTCGCCCTTGAAGAAGGAGTTCAGTGATCTCCGGAGATCTCGAGTTCGAGAAGATCGGAGCGAGGACGTAGGTAAGGAGTTCGGCCGAACTTCGTCAACAAACCTCGTGTTTGCTTGTGCGTTTGTTTTCTTTGCTCTTCTCTTCTACTTGTCTATATTTTGCATTTATATGCTTCCGCTTATATAACTAATCTAGTTTAACAAAAGAAAAAGAGTCGAAAATACACCAATTCACCCTCCCCTCTCTTGATGCCATCCAGATCCTACAATTGTTGTCTCATTTTATCTTCTATAGTATGTAGTCCCTAACTTTCCATTTCAATGGTTATTGGATATTCAATGGTTATTTGAATTTCATATATTGGATATTCTAAAAAAACACACGATGTCCTATTTTTTTCTAAAAAAATAGGTGTCAATACTTCATAAGCTTAAATTTCTTTTTATGTTACATTATTTTTTCCCTTACAAAGAGATCGAAAATTCATGCAACGATTGGAAAATTTAATATTCGCTTTTCAAAGCAAAAAAAATGAACAATGATTATACGTTATGAAAAATACAATGATCCCAAATAATTTGAAACACAAAACTAAAAGACTAAGATGACTTTAACTCCAAGGATGAATTCTATTAAAACGCATGATTAAATTTTTTGTATAAATATCTTCTACTTGTGTTCTTATATCTCGTTGCTCAACAAAATAAATATCGATGAAAATGAATTATTTGGTGATATACTTTATTGAATATTTTTCACATTTGGACATTTAGAGCTTGTTTACATGCCAAAGTTGTTAAATGATATCAAGTGTTATGAAATTTCTTATCATTCTACCACTTTTAAGGTCGGTATAATTATGATGTTAGTTAGAAATATACAGCATTATTATTGGGAATTAAGGCAAGATTTATTACAAAAAGGACACTATCTCCATCTTTCAGCATTTCAATTTTGATTGACCATTAACAAAGGTCAGATCAATAACTTTCTTGTGCGGGGACATTTCTGAAAAAACGTATGTTTATGCATGGACAACTTTATATGACTCTTTCATATGTTACAAGCAGAAAAGCGATTAAGATTTTAATTAATTATGATGATTACGAATAAGACGACAAATGTTTTATAAAGAAGTTTTTTGTAATTTGCTATTGTTAAACTTATTTTATTCACTCCACATTATTATCACTTTCACTATAAGAAAATTATGAATTTGCGACGAAATTGTGAAAGTGAAAAATTAAGACTTTTTTCTGACTGACCAAAAAGTCCATGAAAAATTGTGAAAGTCCCTCACAATTTCTGATCGACAGAAAGTCCCTCATAATTTTTGACGAATTTTAATGTCCGTGAAAATTTCTTACGAACTTAAAATCCGTTAAAATTTCTAATGGATTTAAAATCCATCAAATTTTATGACAAGAAGGCTCGTTAGAATTTCTCAAGGACCTAAAATTTCCTCACAATTTTTGACGAATTGAACTTCTGACGGATTTTAGGTCCTTGAGAAATTCTAACGAGCCTTTCTGTCAGAAAATTTGATGGATTTTAAATCCATTAGAAATTCTGACAGATTTTAAGTCCGTAAGAAATTTTGACGGGTCTTTCTGCCAGAAATTATGGCGAACTAAATGTATATAAAAAATTTGATAGAAAAAATATTTCATCAAAATTTCGATTGAAAATTGTGAGGGATATTAGACCGTCTCAAATTTTCATCGTAAGTTCGCAATTTTCTTGTAGTGTTTGTGCACCGCATTGTTTGTTTACAAACTATATATATGTGTATGAAATATATTTTGTGAATACTAATTTTAAATGAAAAGAGAAAAAAAAGTTTTTCAAGTATTAAATATCAACAATCAATTAAATACTTAATTTTTCTACATATAAAAATGTTAATCTAGTAATTTTGTAAGGTATCAAGTAGGGTCAATTAAATTTGTATTCTAAAATGCTTCAAAAGGAAAATGCAAAATGAGGGTGAGTTTCTGTGGAGTCGTATATAAAAAAAACATTGATTGTGGAAAAAGTGTGGAATATTTCTTCTTAAATGAGTGAAGAGTCACACGATGCAATCAAAATTATCATTGATCTGTAATTATTAATTAAATAAGAATAAAACCATATTTTTTTAATAGCGAATTATATTAAAAAATACTTCTGATCATCGAATTATTCATAAATAAGATAAACTGATATATGATCATTTTAAAATTGTGTCAAACAAGTAATTTTTACATATAGTCTTCCAAATTTAGTGTTAATATATGTTTTAGTCTCTAACGTTTTTTTCACTATTAGTCTTTTAATTTTATTTTATTATAATAATGATATAGAATATGCACCCTATTGATAAAGTATCAAATAGGCAAAAGATACAAATTGGAACATTAATGATTAAAAAAAGTTAAACAATAAAAAAATATTAATGCCAAAGTTGGCAGGAGTACACGTACGTAAAATTACTCTGACTATATGTACCAAGATTTTTAAATATTTTTCAAAATAAACTAATCACTGCGAGTATTAAGGACGGTCAATCTACTACTAATTAAGTAGGTGACAATAAGACTATTTTCTGTGCATTGTAAACAAATATTTGAAGTCTTGCCCTGTAGCACACAATCCATCCACATGGGACAGCTGGATTGTAAGCAATGTTATTAAAACCGGACCGGACCGGCCGGTTCAACCGGTTCAACCGTGAACCGACCTGTGATCTGGTCCGGTTTTGATGAAAAAACGGGTTCAGATCGAACCGGAAAAACCGGTGAACCAGTTAAAAAAACCGGTTCAAGTGCAAATTTGGAAAAAACTAAATTAAAAATGAAAATCAGTTACAAAAATGGAAGGAATTTTTTTATAAAAGGGAAGTAACTGAAACTAATTAAAAAGATAAAATTGAAAATAAGATAAATGTGGAAGGAAAATAAATATGGAGTAAATGGAAATTAAACAAAAGGAAAGATGTAATAAATGAAAGTTAAATAAGATAATAGGAAAGTTAATAATAATTTAAATTATAATAAGTAATATGACCTATTTGTATAATAATATTATTAATAATAATATCAATAATCATTATTTTCAAATAAGTACTAAAGAAAATAGAATAAAGTAAAATACTAAAATTTAAGAATAATTAAAAGTAAAGTAAATTATTATGAATCATACTATAATATAATAATGAATAGTTAATAATAATTTATCAATCACCATTATTTTGAATAAGCAATAATATTTTAAACATACAATAAATAGTATTTTATATTATATCTAATTATTAGTAGGTATTATTATATTTTTATAACTTATATAACACTAGTTGTACTCTATATATATTATAACTTATCAAAATAATATTATTTTAATAAAATCCGGTTCAATCCGGTTGAACCCGGTTGAACCGATCCAATCATGATCCAGTTGGACGTCCGGTTCGATCTCCGGTCCGGTTATGAGAACATTAATAGTAAGGCAGGCTTTAAATGTCCAACAGCAAGAGTACACTTAGAAAACTCCAGCAAGGATCGTTCACAATAATTGTACTGACCCAGCTTTAAGGCAATATCACATTGGTTCAAGGTAAAAGAAAAAAAAAGGTCATTGTGATTTCTGAAAAGCTTTTTACATTAACTTTCTGCTATTAAATATCATCTACTTTATATAAAAAAAAAAGTTCAATGTATATGCTCTCTAATTAAATAGGGATTATTATATTATCTATATCTTGAATTATCTGATGTTAAATTTACGATAGAGATTAGATTTTATTTCTCCTATTTTTATTCTCCCTCCTAAATATATCCACCGTACATTATGCATCCTACGATTAAAAATGTAGATAACATAGAGCTCCCTACTTAAGTAAGGAGCACCTCCATTTTTTTTCTAAAGAAAAACAAATACTATATTACCAACACAAACGTTATCCCGAAAGAAGAATAAAACTAGTAGAATAAAGATATAAAATATGATATTTTTTCACTATCTTCTAATAACATATTATTTCATGTTATGTTTCGATTGAAGTGAATAAAAACTTAAAATTTAATATTTTGAAATTAATATGAATTTTATACTACATTTTGTTTTTCAACAATAAATGAATATTGTTATCTCATTTTTAACGCATATGTTTAATTATTAATTATGAGAATATTTTTATATTTAAATTATTTAATTAAATTAATAAATAATATATTAACATAATTTTATTTACATAATCATTTGTATAAAGTTAAGTGTTTAATTATAATAGTGGTCTTTTTGTAACAAATAATAAAATGAAATATGGTTACAATAAAATATGATAAAAAAATAAAAAAATATCGGAATGTCTGTGCTACTTGTTGATTGCAAGAATACATATATTTTGCTTTGAAGAATAGACATTGTAAAACTCGGCTTTTAGACCAAAATGAAGATAAAAGATGGAAGGTCCAACTAAGAACGTCTTCAACCTAGACATAGGTGGCATTGCACCTTAAGGGCGAGATTGAACATGACTTAAAATAAAAAGAATAAAAACATATCGTGTTCAAAAGAAACACGAGTCGTATTGCACCTTGGCCATGACAACTCAAAATAGAAGAGAAAAACGGACCGTGTCCGAGTAGAACGGACCACGTCACACCTTCATGATAGGTCCTGATGTTAATTGCATTAGATCTTCGAAGTTAATTATATTTGAAATTACATGAAACCTAGACTCCTCTATATAAACCCACATCAGAGTGGGAACAACAAGACCTTGGAAGATTCCTCTGAACTCGCATCAGAGTTAGAGAGGGACCATGAAGAGTGGCTAAAGACTCAAAGGGAGAAGGCTTTAGTTTGCCCATCAAATTGGAATAGGTCTAGATGGGATGATAGAAGATAGGCGAACACTTTTGATGGGAGAGATCACCATCGAGAGAATACTCGAAACCTTATGTACTTCGTGAGGGGCAACAACAACAACACGCTGACAAAGGACTTTGCCCACTTTGTCAAAAGTTCCATTCTAGGGAATGATGCCGTGGAGCAAGCCCTCAATGTGGAAAATATTATCACTTAATAAGGGATTGCCCGAAAGCAAAGGAAGGTCATTAAGATCCCTTAAGGTGATAATGCCACTTGAAGTTGGTACAAGACTGAGTATACGACATGAGGGCTAAACCAAAATGATATATCTATGACGTCATATGTACTTGTACTAAACCTTACCAAAGAATATTTAGGGTTAAAAATGAAATTTATTTTTTAAGGAGGTTATTAAGAATATAAATGATGAAATATCCCCTTGTAAACAATGATATATAAGTTGATGGATGTTATGACTAAATTCGAGTATGAATTAATTTTTAAAGAGGTTATAATGTAACACTCGGCTTTTGGACCAAAATGAAGATAGAAGATAGAAGGCTCAACACAGACCATGTCCAAGTTAGACACGGCCATGTTGCACCCTAAGGGCGAGATTGAACATGATTGAAAATTAAAAGGACAAAAACGAATCGTGACTAAAAGAGACGCAAGCCATATTGCATCCAAGCCATGGCAATTCGAAATAGAAGAGAAAAATGGATCATGTCCGAGTAGGATACAGATCGTATCGCGCATGCGTGACAATCTTTAATGTTAATTAAATTATGGTTTCGAAGTTTATTATATTCTAAACTATATAAAATCATAGACTCCTCTATATAAACCCCTAGCCATGAATTATTTTCCTATAAGATCATTATTATTTTTCCTTGGCCGTTACGATGCCTCTATCTATCTATCTATCTATCTATTTATCTATCTATCTATCTATCTATCTATCTATCTATCTATATGTTTCTTCTCATGAATTGGAGGTAAGAATTATTTTTCCCCTGTTCTCGGCACCATCCTTCTTTAGTCATCATGCTTGGGATGTGCATGAGGAGAGGTTGACGGAGACCAACAACATGCAGAGGAAGAAGCAAGCAATCTATCACGGAGAAGGAGCGAGACGAGGAACGACTAGGAGATAATAAAAATTACGATAAAGGTATATAATTCAAATTGTAAGAGGGGATTAATTATCTGGTTTATATTGATTAATAATTGCATCTAAGATAATGAACGAAAGAGGTTTATCAGGATTTTTTTCTACTTGTGAATTATATTTATGGTCATGGATAATTCGATAGTTTTTTTTATATAAGATTGATTTTCGAAATAAAGATTAGGAATTTATAGAATCCCTCCCAAACACGAACCGTGTCCTCAGCAACATGGTATGCATTCTTTGGAGATTGTGTGGCACAGGATAAGGAATTGACTGTCAACTTCTGACGCAGGTTGTGTTCCTCCAACTGAAAACAATGAAGTGCGCACTAATTGAAAATGGACCGCATCCTTCATGACACGGCCCGCGCTATCAGTAGACCTCATGTAGAAGATAAGAAATAGACTATGCTACTCGTTGGCGCGACCCCTATTCCCAACAAAAAATGCAAGGAAAACCCTAAACCCAAATAAATCACATCACCTTCGACGTAGACCATGTTTTACTAGGACATCCGATCATGTCATGCTGAACTCAGTCCGTGTTCGACAAAAAATTGTTTGTGTAGCTCTAATTGCAATATAATATCCTGTACAAAATGGTTCGCGGTTGCTTCGAAGCGACCATGTTCAACTAGTTGAAATCACCTAACAGAAAGGTAATATGGATCATGCAAACCTCAACGTTAGCAGTGTTCCCTTGAAGACAAATATATGATGTTTTGTTGTGTTCTTTATTTGACTGTATTAATTAGATTGGGGTGCAGTGTAAGTTTAGTTGACTTTAACAATAACATAGCACAACTAAAGATAGGATTTTAAAAGATGTAATGATTGAGATTGAATTTATGCATGAAGAGGATGACCCCCCATGAATTGAGAAATTTATTTCTATTGTTAATGAACCTTAAACGTATGGTAATTGGATTTCTTCAAGAACAATTGAGTCCCTTGTGGACTATTGTTTATTGGTTTTATTGGGTCATAAAGAGACCACATGACTTAGCTAGCGATACTGACATCTAGGCTTACCAAAATCTTTTGTGCATTGGTAAAAGCTCATTATTGATTATAATGAATGACAATCTAAGACAAGATAAATAGAAAAAGAAGTAAGAGGCAAAGAATGAATTGGAGTTAAACATACTAATCATTGAGATAATGGGCATCATGATATATGAGATGTTCTTGCTACTAATAGCTAGTGAAATAAAAAAAGAAAGATATAAGGGATAATAAGAATGAGGATTCTAAATTTAAGAAAACATTAATGTTCTTTTTACCTATTTGCCTTTACTATTTTTTTAAAGATGAGAGGATTTCGTTAAATTAAACATTAATTCTTGATTATTGCAAACTTCATATAATCTTTACATATTGAACGTCATAACTCACGGGAGGTTATCTCCATGCGAATTCAACTTTGTAGGTAATTAGGAGTCAGGATATGTGGTTATGCTGTTCATGTTGGTCTGGCTTGTATATGGAATAGGTCATGATTGTGTTGGGATAGTCATGTAGTAGAGTATGGAACTCTAATTGGTTAATGTTTTCTTGTTAAATTCAATAGTTGGTTATGGTCTTCCTCTTGAACTTAGTTATCAAATTTTTATTTCTCTAGTTGGAATGATGTTTTATTTGAATATTGGCTTCCGCAATTATGTGTTTATTATCTTGATCAATCAATTAGTTAAGAGTCAAGATAAAGATGTAAGTTCATAGTATCTCAGAAAAATAATTTTCCTATATAGTGGGATTTGCTTTTTGGGAGCGTTATAAATATAGTTGTGTTTTTATATTATCTATGTTGTTTGATGAAAATTAGTATTTAACTATTTTATTCTTATTCAGAAAAATAATTTTCCTAGATGATGGGATTTGCATTTTGGGAGTATTATAAATATAGTTGTGTTTTTATATTATCTATGTTGTTTGATGAAAATTAGAATTTAATTATTTTATTCTTATTCCAGTGGTTGTTTGCTTATTTTTAAGAATTACTTTATATTATTCCTATTTATTCTCGAATCAAATAGCTCGGAAGGAAAATATAAATTATACGCTGTTCTTTGTACAATTATACCTATGACCTAGTCATACTCAAAGTTATTAAACCCTAGGCCCCATTGGGTTCAAAATATATTATACCAGAAATAAAAATAGTTAAACTTTTTTGTTGAATAGAAATTATTCTTATGAGTTATGACATATTTAAATGTGTGTCTGGTTAAATATGAAAATAAATCTATATAATATTTGTTGTTTAGATGTAGAAAATTTAAATAAATAATTTTGTAATTTAATTATATTTATATAACAATACAAATTATACATATTTTTTAAGATAATTTATTGTTGTCAAGTATTTGATTTGTTTAAATATTTGTTTCTATTAAAGTTTCATTACGAAGTACCATTTCACTAAAGACATTAAACACCATTACAAATTTCATCAAAATAGTAATTCCTTGGGACACATTATAAAATGGCAACATAAAACAACAAAAGTCATCATAACACACAATCGAATAAAATTTTAATTTTGTCAAAGCAACAATCTGAGCTAAAACATAGCCATAATAATCTCATACATATATGCAAGTAATTATGTCACATAAACATAAAAAATAATCTTATCATAAGAATTTTTTTAAATAATTATGTCCTAAACTCTTAATGATACCAAGAACCAATTTTTGTATTATACTTACAAAATGATACAAAATTTGTATGAGTGTTTATTAAATATTTGATTTGTTAAAATTATTTATATTAAATACTTCATTTTATTATTATATTTTTAATTTTAAAAAGTTGATTTTAATAAATATTTGTATTGTTCAATTTTTTTCTATAAATATTTTATTTTTCAAATATTAATCTTGTTAAAAAAGTTATTAACTATTTAATTTGTTAAAATGTCTTGTCCAATATTGATATAAGATAATCATCTAGGTATAACTTTTGGAAAGAGTTATATTGAGTATAGATATTTTTAATAATAAAAATATATTTTCAAAAAATTGAACATAAGTTTTAGTGTTTAGATATATTTTTGTAATTTATGTCCCTCCATTTACCTTGGAACATTCTTTTCCCTTTTTTTTCCATTCTAATTTATCGAATAATATATTTTATGTTTTTCATAAAATATAATAGTTTTTATAAATCAGCATAAAGTTGTCAGTACAGCATCATTCTCTCCAAATTTTTTTTATTTAAATTTCTGGTCAAACATGATTTTATCAATATTATCATTTGAAGGAAAAAATAGCAAAAATGAATCTAACAAGAAATTCCCTAAGACGGAGGTCGGAAATACGAGTACATGGCGAAGAAGGTCTGCAGAAATGTGAGAACGAGGAGCATGACGGCGGCGGCCACGGACACGAGCGCCCATGGGCTACCGAAGTAATCCCGCACCAGCTTCGCCCGCCACTCGTGCCAGTCCGACCTGCAGTAGGCGTTCACGTCCCTGAACAGCTCCGTAAGGTAGTGCTCCTGGCTGTTCATGTAGGCGCAGTGCGCGAGCTGGTTGAAGAAGAGCGCCGCGTCCTCGTTGCTCGCCAGCATGTTGTCCACGATTCTGCTCCGCTGAAGCACCTCCACATCCATGGGTGTGTCCACGACGCAGTCCATGAACCACGCGTAGCTTGTCATCCTCTGGGCCGCCACCAGCCCGCACTGCTCCAGCGCCACCAGGTTCGCGAACCGAGACTTGGTCGTCTCGTTGACGGAGACGAAGGGAACTTCCAGGACGCCGTCCTTGAAGGTGACGTCCAGGAAGCTGCGCGCCGACGCTTTTCTCCTCAGCTTTACGCCGGCCTCCAGGAGCTTCGTGGCGCAGGGGATCGACCCCGGCAATGCCTTCGTCATGAGCCGCTTGGACGTCGTGCTTAGTGTTCCTCTTGAAATCGCTCTGGTGATGCAGCGGCGGAAGCTTGTCGTCGTTGATTTAGCTAACGCTTTCTTAGGATTCAAGCGTTTCAGTAGATCGGAGAGGCAGCAGCTGCTCTGTTTGGAGGTGTGGGGAGGTGGCACGAAGCACTGGTGATAGAGATGGAGTAGGTGGTGGATCTCGTCGCTCGTCAGCGGCACCGCGGTCCTCATGTCGGCTGTGGTCGACAGCTCCCCCGACAGGAGGTAGTGAACGAGGACCTCAACGAGTATGCCGTCGCCATTTTGGGGGCCGGAAGGAGGAGCGGAGCCGGAGTTGGCGATGAGGAGCACGTCGAACAAGCTCTGCAGCACGAAGAAAGGGATCTGGTTCTCCAGCATGAGCAGGTCGTTCTTGATTAGGTGCCAGTTCCAGGTGACCTCGATGACCGCGTCGTTCTCGCCGTTGAGCCGCTTCATCAGGAACTCGAGGACGAAGCAGCCGTCCAGCAGCAGCATCTCCACCAGCTCCTCGCCGCCGAGGCCGACGCTCTCGAAGTAGCACCGCTTCGCGCGCGCCTCCAGCACGCGCATCCTCCGGACGCAGTGCCTTAGGATGTCGACCGGCGCCCGGGAAAGGAAGTCGCGGAGGTACCGCCACTTGTGCTCCTCCATGGCACGGAGGGCGTCCTTGCCCCGATGATAGGGGCCGATGGAGACGACCAGAGGCTCGTACAGGTTCCGGTAGCTGCGGCGGATGTAAGCGGGCACGCGGAAGATGGTGCACTGCGTGGCCTCCGTCGGCGGCGGCCCGGCCAGGGCCTCGAGCTTCTGGCTAATGGAGTCCACATAGCTGTCGTCCGCCTTCTCATCGTCGACTTGTAGCGCGACCGCCTCGCCCTCTGCCGCCTCCATTTGCCGTCAGGGAAGGTTTACTGTGTAGCTTTTGTCCTGGGGGCAATTATTGTATGTCCAGTTTGCTGTAAGAGTGACGTGGAGGGAGAACGTGCTGAAGGCGCAGATTAATCTTTTACCCATCATGATCCACATTTTATGCGACTACGGCCAAGAGTTGAAACATTGTTTTCCCCATTGGAAAACATTCAAGTATGAAGTTCCAATACTAATTCATTAATCTCGAAACAAGAAAAAAAATGAGACTAAACTTTATTTATATTTTCTCATTAATCATTACAAATTGATTAAGATTAACATGCATGTTCTGATAAGATTCTATCCGATTTTATATGGCGGAATCGAAAGTCGAACATGACGCCACGTCACTCGAAGTTCCTTAAAAATATTGTTTTTTTCTTTCTTGTCTCTTAATTTTTTTTCCTTACTTAATTTTGAATTTTAATAATAAATTTTAATTTTACACTAACTTAATAATATATATTTTCTAACTGGTATTTTTTAGATTTTTTGTAATTATATTTATTAATTTAAATGTGAGATTAAAATAAGTTTCATAAATTGTTTTACTGTATTATTTATTATTTAAATTTATTTTGTAAGAAAATATTTTATTATCCTATAGTTAATAACAAAAAATATTTATTACTATAATTTCGTTTATAAAAAATATATTTTAGATTTATGATAACTTAATGATAAAGTTATTAATTACCTCACCATATTTTTAACCAATAGTTTTTTGAAAAATATTAAAATATTAATTTGTGAGATTAATATTACATTATTTATTATTTTTTAATAATTTTAATCAAAATTTTTCTAAATTTTTTTTTATAAAAATATTAGTTTGTGAGATTAATTTTATACTATTTACTATAAATTTTAAATTCATCTAAGTTTTAGCTTCATTAAAAATATATTTTAAATTCTCACTTTTTATCAAACACACATTGAAATTTATTTAGTCATTGCATTTTAGTCATTAAAACATTATTAAAAATAATCTACTAAATCAAACTATTCATCGAAATCCATAAAATTTTAGATTCTAGTTTTGAAACGTCGTCATGGAGTTTCATCCATAATAAGAATGTAAGGCATCACAAATTCGGATCTAGATTTTGCATGGATAAAATATAAATATTTTCATGGATTTATAAAATCTAACTTTTTAGAAATAAAATTGTGATGGACTAAAAAACTTATAGATTATTTATATTGGTTTAATACAATTTATCATAATTACTATGATAATAGAATAAATAAATATGAGATTAAACTAAACAATATAGTAGTTATAATACTATAAAAATTAAGTATATTTATAGCTATGAAACTAAAAAAGCATATGAAAGCCTATAAAGCATAAGAAAAAAGTAAAATATTTAGAAATAGAAAATTCATTTATATTTTTAGAATATAATTTATAAATAAGGAATAAAAAATAAATTAAATATTTAATAGCATAATAATAATAATAATAATAATAATAATAATAATAATAATAATAATAATAATAATAATAATAATAATAATAATAATAAAAATAGGGAGAAGAACTCTTTTACAATACTAGTCTTTTCTCGCTCTAGAGTCAGTCGACCGACTCATCTGCAAAAAACTAGTCGTTGCACTTGTCAGTTGATAGTCGACCGACTTTCAATTCTAGAGCATTTGGTTCGACCGACTTCCCAAGGGTTCGACCAACTTCAAGTAATTCTTCAACCGATCTTCTGGGGTTCGACTGACTTCATTGATGCATCAACCGACCTTCGATTCTGGAGTGTATTTGGTTCGACCGACTTCCCATTTGACTTCATCCGACTTTATTTAGGTTCAACCGACTTTATGAAGCACTTCATCCGACTTATGATTTTTAGTTAGAAAGTTCATCCGGAAGTTGCTTTCCACTTTGTTGAACATATCATCTGTCTTATTCATAGCTCAAATAATTTATTAGTAATTTCCATTAGTTTGTCATCATCAAAATCATGGACTTATCTTTTCAAATCCAACAGAATCCTCGACTTCTCTAATCCACAAAACTCCTGATTTTGACAAGACCTTGCTGGTTCAAGAACAAATAATAGACAATGAAAATGTGGCAAACAATTAGGAGATACCAACATAGATAGAAGATCCACCCTCAGCTCTATTACACTCCACTGACCAACAGGTGGAAGAAGAAGAGACATGCATGGAGCAAATAGATATCGGAACGCTGGAGATGGAATTGTTGGCTAGTGTTATTAATGTCAAGAGACGGCCTGAAAAAACAAGCCAAAGATGCAGGTGCCATTAAGCATTCTTACATGATCCATGGCGATGGGGATCTCAACTTCAAACAAATGAAGTTGATCACTTGGAATGTGAGGGGATTGGGGGACAGAGAGAGAAGATCATCATTGGGCATATATTTAAGAATGTGGGGCACGAACGTGTTGCTCATATAGGAGACAAAACTAACAACTTGTGACCACCAAACTTGGCAACAAGTTGGAGGTACACACCTTACTGGCTTCAAGACGTTAGATACTATCGGACGGTCTGGTGGATGCGCCATTGGATGGAGAGAGGACAAGTTCGAGCATAAAACAGTCAATGATGCGTCACACTCTATCTCAGTAATCCTCACTCGAAGGGCAGATGGGATGAAAGTCCCGATTTCATGTGTATATGATCCACAAAGAGATGAAGGAAGACAAGAGATGTGGGATGAATTGCGAGCTCTGCGACTTGAATTGTTAGAGTTTCCTAGGTTAATTAGTGGTGACTTCAATGTAACTTTGGAACTAAAAAACAAACCAATGCAAAAAGAGAGAGGGACATCGGGACAGAAGGTTTTTGCAACTTCATCGACGAACTAGGATTGACTGATTATGAAGTCCCAAACTGTCGCTACACATGGTGGAATTCAGCTATATCACCTATTGTGAATGCCAGATCCAAACTGGAAAGAATCCTTGGGTCCATAGAACTAATAGAATCCTTTCCACTAGCAAGTGTTAAATCCATGGACCGACCTTTCTCTGATCATAGTCCTTTATTATGGCAGAGTAACAACGAAGGCAACTACGGGTCTTAGTTCAAGTTTGAAAAATCAGGCTATTAGAGGAGGGTTTTAAAGAAAAAGTGAAGGAACAATGGAATATGTTCCCAGATTCTAGTTCTGCTACACAGACTCTACATGACAAGCTTAACAAACTTAGAACATGGTTATGGTAATTTAAGAGAAGAACTAAAGAAGAACGAGAGCGGAGGAAACCGGAGGCACTAGCTAACATATATATTCTAGACCATATAGAGGACCAACATGACTTAACCACAGAGGAAGTACTTCACAGAAGGAATTGTCAGAAGGTAATGGCAGTGGAGGATCATAAATTGGAGGTGAAGTGGCATCAAAGATCTAAAAAAATTTGGCTTCAAGAAGGTGACTCAAATACCAAAATTTTCCATCTATATTCTAGTGGCCGGCGGAGATCAAGTCACATTGACCAACTCAAGTTTGACAACGTGGAACATATTGGGCGAGGATCAGGTAGGGGTGGTTGCTGCAAATTATTTCCGAGCATTTACCAGACAAAGGCCACTTGGAGTATAGCAATGGAGCCCCTCGAATTTCAGCTGAAGTAGCTGCCAGCTTAATAAGACCTTTCTCAGAGACAGAGGTGATACGAGCCTTGAAGAA
This sequence comes from Pontederia paniculata, assembly GCA_001647135.1. NCBI lineage: Eukaryota > Viridiplantae > Streptophyta > Magnoliopsida > Commelinales > Pontederiaceae > Pontederia > Pontederia paniculata. Next base: position 14,878 of record LTAE01005538.1, read on the forward strand.
CCTCAAAAGTGAAGGGGCTCCTGGCCCATACGGGTTCCCGATATTTTTCTTTCAGGAGTTTTGGCCAGTAGTTGGCAAGGAGGTCATGGCTGTTTTAAATGAGTTTCTCACATCTAATAGAGGTTTTGAAGAATAATAAGTTTTTCATCTTCCTCATCCCAAAAAGGAACTGAGCTGAAAGAATTGAAGACTACAGACCCATTGCCCTTTCAAATGTCATATATTTAATAATGGCAAGAGTCCTAGCGAATAGACTATAGGAGGTTCTTGAATTTCTTGTTCACCCGATACAATAAGCTTTTATCTCTAGCCGTTCCATCACATATAGCTTCACAATGGCTTCAAAAATCATATCCTCTTGGAAGTGGACCGATAAATGTGGTTTTTTGTGGAAGGTAGATTTCGCCAAGGCTTATGATTCATTGGACTGGAATCTTTTGTGGAGCGCCCTTCAACACAGAGGCTTCCCCTCATTATGGATTTCATGGATGAAACGATGCGTGTGCAGTCCTTCCTTCTCCATTCTAATCAATGGCGGGCCAATAGGTGGATGTGTACAACCCCAACGAGGGGTCAGACAAGGTTGTCCACTAGCGCCAATGCTCTTTGTTCTAGCTGCTGACGCCCTCGTTAGATGTACCTTTTCAGCTTGTGAAGTGGGCTTGATTTCAGACTTCTCCTCCACAGAAGGTCAAGGTACTATAGTCCCATTATTACAATATGCTACGATACCATATTCTTTATAGAACGAAGAACTATGGCGGCATGAAGGGTCTCCATTCTCATTGACATATTCAATGATTTTCTCGGGGCTGCACATAAACACTTCTAAATCATCTTTTGTCCCTATCGGTATGGATGAGGAGATGGCTCAAAGGTGTTCTTTGGAACTTCAAATGGCTATATGCTCTTTTCCCCTCACATATTTGGGTCTTTCATTGACCGACAGTCGGATTCTCAACTGTGATTGGAATCCGGTAATAGAACGGGTGGACAAATGACCAGAGGGATGGAGCTCGAGAATTCTGTCTAGAGGAGGCCGCCTGATTCTCATCAAATCAGTTTGATCATCTATCCGAGTGTATTATATGCCGATGTTTAGGATGCCTGAAGGAATAATCTCCCGCATTGATGCAATTCGAAGGCATTTTTTATGGAGAAATCAAGGAGGTACAAGCATGGATTTAAACTTGGTCTCTTGGGAAGAGGTATGCAGACCCACCTCTGAGGGTGTCTTGGGGATCCAATCACTTAGAGAAACGAATGAAGCTCTTTTATCTAAATGGATGGTTCAGTTAATGGGTCAAGGTTCAGACATTTGGTGGTCCATAATAATAGCATGCTATGGTCGGACATTGTCCTGGGAGGATCACATGATTATACCACTTGAAACATCTACTTTTTAGAGGAGCATTATATCAGTAATGCAAAAAATATGGCAGTTTTTTGTGGCCGCGTTGGGATCCGATAATGGTTTCAAATTCTGGGAGGATCCTTGGGAGACAAGTGAGCCGTTATCCATGTTGTTTCTGCGGTTGTATGCGTTCACTGATGATAAGGATATCTTGGTCTCCAACTATTGGTAGGGAGTTTACTGTCTAATGGAGTATGGACATCCCAGTTTACAACCAGGTTTTTGAATCAACGAATTGAAGAATTTCTATCATTACTTAATATACTGCAAGACAAGTGCCTGAACACTTTTGCCAAGGACTCATGGATATGGTATCCAGGACAATTCTAAATGAGTGGGGCGTTTAAAATTTTAACAAGGGAGAACCGCTTGGGGGAAGGAAGTCTACGAGCAAATTGCGATAGAATTTGGAAATTATGAATGCCACTAAGAGTGAAAATCTTTGTTTGGCTTCTAAGAAGGTGCCACTTACCAACAAGAAGTTATATTAATCGATGGGCTCAAGGAGTAAGTATGGCATGTCCCTTATGTGATTGAGCAAGTATGGCATGTCCCTTATGTGATGCACTAGAAGAGAACACATATCACTTATTTTTTAATGCCAAATAGCCACAGAAGTATGGCAACATGATGCCAATGGGTAGACACACAGTCAGCTAGGAGTTTCTAGAATTCCTTCAGAACAGGGGGGATTCAAGCCGAAGGTGTTCAAGTGTATGTATCTAGAAGAAGATACACAACATCATTTGCTTTTCTCTGGTCCATTTGACTCAGCGGAATGGTTGCATATGTAAAAGGGAGCGAGTGTACATGGAGAATATAGTAGCGACAACAAAGAATCTGGTGGGAGAATGGTTGAGAACTTCATTGTAATTTCTATTTTTAACATGCCCATTCACCATCTTATTAATAAAACGGATGGCTACTCTTGGTAACAATCCATTTCCATCTCAAAATAATAATAGTAATAATAATAATAATAATAATAATAATAATAATAATAATAATAATAATAATAATAATAATAATAATAATAATAATAATAATAATAATAATAATAATAATAATAATAATAATAATAATAATAATAATAATAATAATAATAACAATAATAATAATAATAATTATTTAAAAGATAAATTTTAACCATTAATGTCCAAGGAGTATTTATTCTAAGTTATAAGTATATCTTCCCACGTGCATACTCGACAAAAAAAATTATAAAGTGAGACCTATTATGTCACCTTAGAATGGACAAAAAATAATGATTTTTTATTCAATATATTTAATATCCAAATACTATTTTATAAAACAAGAAAATAGTCTCTATGACACTGAACTTCAGGAAAAAAATGCGGACCGTATCCATCTAGGAGATAGCCCGTGTTGCACAAACAAATATGGAGTCCGACTTTAAATTGATTTGGAGTCTGAATTTAGTTCTACTTTAATTTAATATGAAATTCTACACTCCTATATATAAATACTTAAGCCATGAAATTTTCTCAAGTATTATTATTTTTCTTCCCCCAATCGTTACGAGGTCTCTCCCTCTTCTCTTCTCTCTCTCTCTCATATATATATATATATATATATATATATATATCACGGAACATCAACGAGAGGGCAGTAACAATCAATCATAATGCACATACAGAAAAAGGGAATTAGGAGATAAAGAGGAGGGACACTAGAGGACGCAAATAAAGAGGAGGAACGTTAGGGGACGCAACATCTATAACAAATCGGCGAATAAGGTATGTTTTTAGGCGGATCCCTAATAGATATGGATTTTTCTTGTATAGATGAATTATGCTAGAATTCCAATTTTGATCTCTAGATTAGAAAATTTCTTGAGATGTTATATAGTTAGATCCTGAAACATTATTTTAACTGAGATAATTGCATGAATAATTTGGTATGAGAAACCTAGATCAAAGCATCAAAAGAAAGAAGAGAGGACATACTCTAAACGGCAGGACATGACCCACATCCATATGGACAAATCCCTAGGACCACACTAATCATATGATGTGACCTAAGTGCTACTGGACAAGGGCATCGTCGCCTCGACGTGTGTTTCGGATTTATTGAATGAAGTTAATCAAAACTAGTAAGGACTTGATCCGCGTCCACAGAAGAAAAACTCTAAAATTATATCGAGTGAAACACAATATGGGATATGCCTAACATAATTCATGTTGCCCTAATGCAGCGATCATATTTTACTTTATTCTAAGTAATTAAATAATTGGATGCTATTTAGGGCACGATCCACGTCGAAAAATGAATTTCTTGACGCAACCTTCAAACGCGTTCCACGTTCATCCAAAGTTATAATTCTTAATGCATGGATGATGCATGACCCATCTCACACCCAAAAATCGACGACCTAAATGTGACAAAGTCTTCCGACTTGATTCTCGCCAAAGAACATAGCACGTGTTATGATCTAGATCATGTATGTTGTGCAGTATAACTTATCTCCTATTTTGTTTAAGCACAAATGATGAATTGATCTTATATGTTATGATATAATAAGGACTAATATATGGAAAAGATAAGTTATCGACCATATTTATTAAATAAAACTTGAGTTCATCATGCATTTATCTGCTCGGAGTAATTGATGAATCATCGCATTGTTAAGGCAAGTAATGTAGCTACAACAAAGCTATGTGTTATGAAAAAATAGGCGAGAGAGAGAGAGAGATCAACACAGAGAAGACACACGGATTTACGAGGTTCACCCTTAATTGGGCTACGTCCTCGGGCGACGGCTAGAATTGTTTCTTTGATGTGGAAAATAGCAGATGATACAAGATACAAAATAACCCAAACCCTAGGGAGTTTATATATGGAGTCCCAATACAAAATAGAAAACATAAGCCCTGAGACCCCCGTATGGGATGGGCGACTTCGCCGCCCCAAATATTCGACGGCTGTGATGCGCAGGGGGTCATATGAGTTTTCACTGGGTTAAGATTCAAGGCATTATCAACACTATGTGATCCCATTATACAAACTTCTCCCCGTTGTGCAACAAGGAGAATTCTCGAGCATGTTCCCTTTTTGGGCCCCTATTGTAGTTTGTGCACCACCTACTGATATTTTTATTTGCGAATCTCCAAAGAGCTCATGTGTCATTTCAAAGTCATCTCAAAGTCACTAATGAGATAAGTCAAAGATCACAATGTAGTCCACATGGATTAAAGTATTGAAGAGTATTTACAAGAAGCAATCAGAGCATTGAACTAGACCATTATATATAAAGCAATAAGAGCATTGGTCCAAAGCATCACATTGAAAGAAACTAAAATATTGTATGGTAAGAAGGCATTGCATTGAAAGAAAGGAAAAGCCTTTTAAAGCATGGAATTCATAGTAAGATAGGGGTTGCATTGTATAGTAAGATGATTGTCATTAATATTGACATTGGATTTAATCCTTATTGATCATCATTATGAAAAATAAAGATTATCATTGTTGTCCTTAGATTATTTCATATAGCTTGGCCTCAGTGCATAGAGATGATGTCATGATAGGCCTTGAATTGTTTTCTCATTGTTTGACCTTATAGTATCTAGATAATATTCTTGATTTCAATGTTATATTGATTCCTCATTGTATTTTCCTTTATATATTATTTTTAATTTTATTAAGAATTATCATATTTATGTGATTATTATGCCTTACATATTGAGCATCATAGCTCATGGGATAATTGTCTCCCCAATATTGGATCATGCAGGTTAAGGGTCTGAATAGATGATGGGGGTGTGGATGACAATGGATACTCATAATGGATATATCTTGCACATGGTTATGGTCCTTGGTTTTAGTGTCTCTTTTGCTTTAGATTTTATTGACTTGTAAAGTCATGACATAGTATGATTAGACACACTGTAGATTGATGTAAGACTTTCAAATTTGATGATAAAGTTTTATATTATTTCATATTTTTTCACTGATCAAATAGTCAAACATATAGTCAAAGCACTACATAGATGTCGTAGAATCTCTAGGAGGACATTCTACTTCATGGCATTTAAGTGCGTTATAGTTAAGTATTAGAACCTAAAGTCAAAACTCTCTTGACGTCCCATTGTATCTAGAGACCTATGTGCAAGCATCATGAGCAATCGCCAGTTCGACATGCCATCAAGTAAATGTTAGGTAAGGTCCAAAACTTAACAATAAGTGTTTTCTCATTGAGATTTATAATCAAATTATATTAAGGAGAGTATTAAGTCTTCCTCCCACAAATCCAAGTATGGATTTTGATCTAAACATCAATATTTAAGGCAATGATAAATTTTAGAGGATTATTAAGTCCCTTGGACCATGATGATTTTTAGCTAATGAAAATAAATTTGACTGATGTCATAACATGCCTCTCTCGAGGATTGGAAGTAGGATTTATTTCTTTCATTGATGTTGAAATAGATATGAAGGATGAACCCTAAGATCTAGTTCTCATAGAAATAAATTTATATTGATGAAAATCATATGTGCTAGAAGTAATAATTGAAATATTGATATAGTGTTACATCATGCCAATTAAAGATATAACCTGATTTTTAGGGTGTATTCGGAGACAAGATGAAGCAATAATGATTTTTAGGAGTAAAGTATTATCAATGTTATCTTTGAAAATAAATTTAAAGTGATATTGATAACAAGGTTCTATAATGTTAGTTGGGGATTTCTAAAGATTAATTTAATGGACATCATTTAGATGTAAGAAACTTATGTGAGTAACTTTAAAGGAACTAAAATGATAAAAGTGGAATTATTATAATTTGAATAATGAATAAAAAGTGAAAGATCAAAGGGATCAATTATATGGATATAGATTTAGATAATCTATTTAAGGTTTAGGAAGAACATGAGTTTAAGGAAAGTTAAAATTATTAGAATTAGATACCTACAGGATGAGAAATGCACTTCAGAGGGACTATATGATGAATTTGATGTCTAGCATGTGATGAAGTTTAGTTTTAAATTTTTGTCCCATTGATTTTATAGGAAGTCATGTGGAGGAAGAATTTTATGGTATCACATAAGAAGTACAAAATGATGAAAGTGAGGATGACAAAGTTGCTCAAGTGAGTTAATAAAAGGTTAGATTAAAAAAAGAAAATTAATGATTTCATACCATATGTTATAAGTGATTTCTAATGTGGTCCAAAGAAGGATTCTCTAGAATAAATCAAAGGGAAAATGGTTGGGCCCAATTTGATTGATTTACTACTAATGAGGCCAATATGGGTCATATTGAATATTCTTATATAGCATAATATAAGACTACATTGAATCATTGCACATATGCACTAAGACAATATTGTCTAATGAATAAGACATGAAATGACATACATGCACAAATGAGATTATAGTGTGCAATGCCCATGATTGTGAATTGACTATCCAATTGTTCATTATCAATATTGAAGATGCTAACTTAAGTTGGATGAAGTTTTCTTATCCAAACATCGTGAATGACATTTGAATAGTTAGATCTTGAAGTTTAGCTTATGTAAGATCAAGGAACACTCAATTTTAAAGTGTAAATAAAATTATGATCGAGTAAGTAAATTATTGTCATGTTGATTTAGACTATAAATCTTATGCATTTACTCCAAAGGAGTACATTGAACATAAATTTCGTATTCATATATTATATATGAGTGACATGTTCTTGATCTACGTACATTTCATAGAATCAAGTTTCACCTAGAGTGAAGTTGTATACGAAGCGAATTATGCTAATATCCTAATATGATTATATTGAGGATAGTGTAAGATCTTCATATAATAGAGGATCTATAGGATTGAGACAAATGACTTATAATTCATATCGATGTTGGCCCTAAGATATCATGTGAAGTAAGATGTGGTTATTCAAATGATTGGATGAGTATAAGAGCATAAGAAGGTTACAAAGGTCTGTCGCATTCTTGAGACAATAAGAAATTTATTTGTTTATTATATTTTACCTAAGATGGATATAGCTAATAGTATTATCAAGATCTCAAGTAGACTATGAAGTTTAATTGATCATAAAGTTTGTTTGAGGATATAATGATTCTAAAAGTTGATTGGATCATGAAGTAGGTAATGAAGATTATTAAGATGATTGATTTATGTTAGAGGTTATGACTAATCTTTATGTTATTCAAAATGCCACGCATGGATTATGATTAAGGTGCATGGGTCAATGCCTTAATGCCTATACTCAGATAAATTAGGATGTGACTTATGACGCCTAAGGATCTATTCTATTAAGGGTATACAAAAATGAATGCTAGGTAGTGATGACTTTCAATGTGGTTGAACATATGTAAAAGTGCAAGGATTTGATTACTATTGGATAGATTGGATGTTATTTGAATACGATAATAGAGATAATTGATGAATGATTAAGAAAATACACATATTTTTAAAGGATGATGAAAGAGGTTTAGGCAAGCTAGTACTATGGCGCATGTGGACAACTCTAAATGATAAGAACTTATGATATACACACAATTTAATTGAGGCATTGAGTATGACTAGATAATGAAGGGTTATGAATGTAAAAATATCAACTATTAAATGTGTATTAATAGTTTTAAAAAGGTTATAGATCACTTGAACCTCATGATGTTCTTCATAAATTGAGTATAAGACTTAGATGAATAGAGTAATCGGACATTGCACCAATGGTATTATAGAAGTCTAATTTTGACAATGTATTCGAGACGAGAGTTTTTATTAAATAATTTGGTGATTACTATCAAGTGATCTTAAGAGAAACAATTATGCATAGGCGACCATAGGAGGAATCCCTATGCACTTAAGTTGTTTTCATCATCATATGCTACTTAGAGGTGTAGTTAGGAAAAAGCAAAAAGTTTTGTGGAGTGCCTTATACATGCTTAAGGAAAGGTACAAATGCCAGTTGGTTGTTTAGAATTTTATAAGAGCTTAAGAATATAATTATCATTTGAAATTCATAATGATCAACGAGGATTACCAAGCTGTATGGACAATATAAATGATTTTGGTCATGAATTCTTTGGAGGTAAGGATGATTCGTATACAAGGAATACTCCAAACATGAAGTGATATGAAGATAATTGACGCGATTCAAAGTTATTAGAGATATTGAGTAGTGAAGAATAATATTGAGAGATAAAAGGTCAAATGTGAACCTTTTGTTAGATTTATCATATGCATGCAAATTCGAGGACAAATTTAATTTTAAGGAGGTTAATATATAACACCTAGTTTCAGCAAAACAAAAGAGAGGACACAGACTGTGTCCAACTAGGACACGACTCGTGTTGTACAAAAAAATATGGAGTTCGAGTTTTAATCAATTTGGAGTCTCAATTTGATTATGTGTTAACCTAATATGAAGTTCTACGCTCCTCCATATAAATTATTAGGCCACAAAAATTTTTCAAGGGTTATTATTTTTCTTCCCACAGCCATCACAAGGTCTCCCTCTTCTCTTTTCTCTCTCTCCCTTCTCTCTCTTTCTTTTTCCATCTTTCTCTCTTGATATCAAGGGACACCAAGAGAGGGCAACAATGATCAACCATGACGCAAGCTGAGGAGATGAGGGAGGAATGCTAGGGGATGCAACATCAATAATAGATCGATGAACTAGGTATGTTCTTAGGCGGTCCCTGATAGATATGAGTTTATTTGGTATAGATGAATTATGCTAGGGTTCCAGTTTTGATCTCTAGATTAGAAAATTCTTTAGATATTATAAAGTTAGATCCCAAAATATTTTTTAATTCAGAGATAATTGCATGAACAATTTGGTACAAGAAACCTAAATCACAGCATTGAAAGAAATATGAGAGGGCACATCTCTAAACGGTCAAACACAGATCACATCCTTCCAGGAAATGACCCACATCCATAGGGACAAAATCCTAACACCACGCCAATAATATAACAGGACCTAAGTTCTATCGGGCATGGCCTGCATCGCTCTTAACATGGAGAATGTGTTAAAAAATTATTGAATTAAATTAATCGAATACTAGTCGGGACAAGGTCCATGTCATTCTCAAACATAGAACGTGCTCGTTGAAGACAAAACCCTAAAATTGTATCGGTTGTGAAAGACTACCTGCGATATGCCAAACATGGTACGCATTTCCTTAATGTGCTCATCGTGTTTTGGATTTTTTATTAAATAATTGGAGGCTGGATAGGGCATGAACCGTGTCAAAAGATGGAGTTCATGACGCGACCCTCAAATGCGCTCTGCGTTAATCAAAGTTATAATGCGTAATGCATGGATGGTACATGACCCATGTCGCACCCTAACATGACCCGCATCAATAGCCCAAATGGGATGAAGTCTGCCGACTTGATTCATGCCACAAAACACGATCCCTGTTCAGATAAGACATGGCCTGTGTCTATTGTGCAATATCTCCTATTCGTTTTTTGAAGCACAAATGATGAATTGATCTTATATATTATGCTATAATAACAACTATTATGTGAAAAAGATAATGGTCAACCATATTCACTAAATAAAAGTTGAGGTTGCTATGCGTTGCATTATTAGGATTCATTGATGAATCATCACATGTTAAGAGCCAATAACATAGCTGCAGTAAAGCTATTTTGTCTCACTGTACAACCTTCTCTCCTCTATGCAATAAAGATGAATCTCGTGCATCCTCCCTCTTGTGAGCCCCTATCATGGCTTGTGCATCACCACTTACCTTTTAATTAGTGAACCTTCAAAGAGCTCATGAGCCATTTCAAAGTCACCCCTAGAATCATCTCAAAGTTTTTAATGGGATAAGTAAAAGATAACAATGTAGTCCACATTGACCAAATTATTGAATTGAACTAGAGCACTGAATTTAAAGCATTGAACCAGAGCATTCCATAGAAAGCAACCAGAGCATCACATAGAAAGAAACCAGAGTATTATATGGAAAGAAAATATTTTATTGAAAGAAAGGTAAAACTTTGAAATGCATTAATTTCAAAGTAAGATAGGGGTGTATTGTATAGTGAGGATGATTATCATTGATGGTATTAGATTTAATCCTCATTGATTGTAATTATAAAAAGTAAAAATTATCATTGTTGGCCTTGGATTACTCCATATAATTTTGCCTCATTGAATAGAGATGATATCATGATAAGCCTTAAATTATTTCCTCATTAATTGGCCTTATAGTATTTAGATAATATTCTTGATTTCAATGTTATATTAATTCCTAATGGTATTGCCCCTTTATATGCTATGACTCATTCTATTAAAAATTATTATATCTATGTGATTATTATATCTTATATATTGAGCGTCAAACTCACAAGAGAATTGCATCCTTTGTATTGGATCCTACAAACACTTTGTCTGCATAGGTGATGGTGCATGGTATGGATGGCGATGGATACTCATGATGAATTTATCTTGCACTTGATTATAGTTTTTGGTTTAGGTGTCTTTTTTATTTATATTTTATTGAATTATACTAGTCATGACATAGTATAATTAAAGACACTATATATTGATATAAGATTTTCACATTTGATATAAAACATTTACATTATTTTATATTTTTTTACGAGTCAAATAGTCAAATATATACTCAAAGCATTGTATAGATGTCGTAGCATCTCTACGAGATCATTCTACCATGTGGCGAGATAAGCTTCTGGGGACATTATAGTCTCAATTTATAACACAGAAATAACTTGTATCTAAATAAAGTTAGCGATAGCTTAGCCACTGCCATACTACATAGGGCTTGATAATAACTCAACTAAATTCTAAGTATTATCAACAAATTCTTATAAATATTGTAGTTGTACATTTCACATTTCATGTACCTTAAACCTTTGTGGATAACTAGAGGTGAGAACTTTTAAAATCATATACGCAAAATCAATGAAAAAATAGTTTTTAAGTTAAAAAAATTAATGATTAATACAAGAAAATGAAAAACAATCCTAAAACATCGTTTTCTCCTAAACAACTATAATATAACTTTCAACCAAACAAACTAGGTTGGGTGCGTTTGGGAATTATCTTTTATGAAGCTCTCTTCTAATTGTTTATTTATCTATTGCACTATTATGGTGTCCTTAATTTTCTTTTAAAAGTTTTCCCAAGTATTTTGTGCGTGCCGTACAGTGTCCAATGATTCTAATGCACACATTTACAATGCGCTGTGTACACTGCATAATATATTCATCTTTACCCAAAGAGACCTAATTCGAGAAGACTCACCAACTGTGTATATTTACTGGATTTTCTCCAGATGAAAACAGAAACCCCAAGTGATGTCAGAAGTGTAATGTCAGAAGTGTAAATAGAGAAATCTAATATATCGGAGGCCCCAAGTGAGGCTATTATTGTGACACTTGTAAACTTCGAATCGTAGACCAAATAAAATGTGCACCAAGAAAAGGACAAAGCCATAAGCATAACCTCATAATGGAGCTCAAAAGTTGATGAATTCATTCTTTTCCTTAGAGATAGAGTTGATTGTATTATCTTTGACATTATTTAATAATTTAAATTATTTTATGTATTAAATTATTAGTATGCATAAATAATATATCTCATGATTTATATTATCTTATTTACTATATAAAAAATATTAATAAATAATATAAAACTTTTATCAAAGTAATTAAATTTGCAAATATATATAAATTTGATTTGAATTCTTTGAATCATAAATATATATCCTAAATTCACAAAATTCATACACAAAATAAATAAATTTATAAAATAAATAGTATATAATAAATTGATGAGTTTTATTCTAAATTAGTATTATATTAGAATAATTAATAATAAAATATTTATAATATATATTAAAATTAATCATATTAATTAACAAACTAATAATAATAATTATTTATTTAATGATAATAATAAAAATAATAAAAACATATTTTATTATTATTTATTTGGTTAAAGAAAAATATAAAGATCACCACCTAAGGCAATCTACATTACGAGATAATAGCAAGGTAGATTGCTTACAAATTAAAATAAGTCAACAAGGCAATATGGTAGACTTAAGTAATTAAATACAATATATCATGGCCTTATATCATTCAATTTGTAAAGGAACAACATCTTGCTAAAAAAGTAAAAAAAACGTCATGTATAAAATTATTTTCATTGATTTATATTTAAATCAAATGTGTGACATAATAAGAAGGGTGTAACACTTAGAAGCATAACCGGCCACGTGGTATAATGCCCTCCTTGAGAAGCTACGACATCTATATAATGCTCTAATTACGTGTTTGATTATTTAACCGATCAAAGAAAAATGAAATAAAATAAAATATTATCAAAAAATGCAAAAAATTACATCAATCTATAGTGTCTTCAAACATTTTATGTCATGACTATTACAACTCAATAAAATTTAGAATAGAAAGACACCTAACTAAGGATCATAACCATGTGCAAATTACATTTATCATGAGCACCAATCACTGCACATGCCACCAGCCAGCATGCTTCTGCAGATTAATTACTTGCAAAATCCAGTACATGAAAGATAATTCTCTCATGATCTATGAAGTCTAATATGTAAGATAATAAATAGATATTAATTTCATAGTATAATTGTAATACCTCAGATTTATAAAATAAAAAAAAATAAAATAAAGGGGAGATATGATAAGATAAGGAAAGATATAGTTTGTTAAGATTAGGAAAAGAGTTTGAATTGAAGTCAAATTGTTATATTTCTTATCAATTAATATTCCTAATCTTACACAGATAAGAGGAATTCTAATCACATGAAATATTATTTTTATAATTACATACAAAGTCAGAATTTTAATTGCACTCAAACTCCATCTAAGGGTGGATTTCCTCCCCTATAA
>LTAE01005539.1:0-12098 GCA_001647135.1 Pontederia paniculata
AGTACAGACTGAGTTCACTTACAAATTTGTGATCATTTAAAACATTTTCGGGATCCTAGATTCAACACTAATTATTTTCCCTTTTGTTGTCCATGAACATGCAATATGTAAATCATCACTCATCGAGGAGCATCACCTCCACCTCACCTACAAAGCATAAAAATTCAACAAAGAGAGGGATGAGCATGAAGAGCTCAATGAGGATAAAAATTTCACAATCTATAAAAATTGAAAAAAAATCCAAAAAAAAACAATCTCAAGAATCCATCGTCAAAGTATCAAATATATAATTATATTCCACATAGATCATTATATAAGAAAATATTTACAAATCATATGCAACCTTAAAACATGCTATGCATTATCTAATAACTAGTGTCATGACACCACCTCGTCAATTCCAAGTCCAACATATCATCATCTACGTGAGGGTCACCCCACCAGAGTGAGTTGTTGCTCAACATTGCAGGAGCCCCACTCATCCTCCACATGAGGGTCACCTCACCTATGCGAGACGTTCGACACTATGAGGTCCACGTGAGGGTCACCTTACACACACAAGTCATTGCTTGACATTGTGAAGGCCTCACTCATCCTCCACGAAAGGGACACCTCATCTACGCAAGCTCACGCTCGACACTATGAGGGCCTCTCATCACCATGTATCATCTCACTCTAATATAAGTCATCATCTCGATTTAGTATGAGACATCATGCATGCTCTAATGCATATGCATGATGTGCCATAATATCATTATGAAAATAATTCATATTTGCATATATAGATTTCCATAGTAGATTCATTAAATATTAGATAATGACACGTTCGAAAAATCCATATCAATAAAATAATTTTCACAATATCTGAATCCATGGAAATCATGTAAAGAGATCCATGTAAAAACTTCAGAAAATCAAATCCCAAGTGGCATCACATTAACTCAAAGACAATTACATCATTAATTTACATAATTAATCATAAAAGCTAAGGAATGAAATAACTAATCCACGTATGATGTGAACATGTAAGTTTGTGAAATCCACTCACCTCGGATTCGCTTGATCTCGTTAGGTCCTAAGCATTCGAGTCCAACCAAGAAGATGGAGAACCTAATCATATACATGATTGAGTCTTATGAAGGTCTCTTATTATTTAATTGAATAATTCAAATTACACAAGTCATTTCATTAACAAGCATTGCTTAATCATTATAGTCATTAAAATTCACATGCCTCAAAACGTTTAGTCATTTATAACATTATTTTGTAATTAATACTATCGTATAAAAAATCATTATTAATATATATATATATATATATATATATGTATGTATATATATTAATCACATCATCAGTACATGATTAGAAAGGCATCATCTCCATGATTAGCAAATAGCCACCAACTCCATCACTTATCTCTTACCATTATTATTTAATAGCTACTGAAAAATCAATTACTTTCTAGTTTTTACCACACATATCTTGCACTGATCAATTTGTATAATAATTAATTCATATCTGACTATTGTTAATATTTATCTGTGTACATACTTGTATACTAACTAGCTAGATGATTAGTTATTTATACAACTTGTAACCTGTTGGAAAATAATGAAGAACAAAAAGATAAAGATCACAAGATTCACACAGAATTTACGTGATTTGGATATGGATCTCCTACATTCACGGCCATCGAATAGAGTTTTCACTATTTTGTGTCAAAAACCATCATAGTATATAACCGCTCCTAAAATCACAGAGCTAGGGCAACCACTCATATGATAGAGAAATTACATATATAACCCTAAAAAAATTCAAGGAGTTTGATTATCAGTCTCCATCTTCTATCTCCAACAAAACTAGTATCCAATTTAAATTATAATTATTTATACCAATCCAATTGCCTTTGGTCTTAATATAATCATATATAATTTATTCAATTAGTTTTATGTTCTAATCTAACTTAGATTCCATAAATGTAATCTAATTAATACTCATCCGATTAAATCATTAATCAATATACTACTGTGTTATTTACTCTCACAGTTATAAAACTTCTGCACTTAGAGTTCCAACAAAATTTGCTTTCAATTGAATTACCTCGACACTACAGTGTTAATTTCCAACAAGCCACAATACCCATTATTTAAACTAATTGCACACATGGTTTACATACACCTGTTGCTACTAATTAGAACATTCATTATTTTACCTACTAATTCCTTATTATTATTGTTTTTTTTTCATATCCTAGAAGAGACCAAAAATAGGGCACTAAATCCCATTCCAATCAGTGCATGCTTTGACAAAGGGAGCGGTGAACTCGTTGGGGGTGTTTTTTGCCTTCGTTCATGGGATGGAGAGAAAGGGAAAAGGGAGGAGGAGATGGGTATCTCTCTCCTTTTTTTATTTACCAACTATTTTTTTTTCATTCATGTTTTTCATCTCTTTTGGGGTTGGATAATCATAGGTCCACTACTTCTGGCGAAAGGACAAAGAGATCATGCACTTTATAAAACTGAAGAATAACATTACACTAATGAAGTAAACATGATCGAGGAGATGTCTCCTCTAGTGTTGTGGCTCAAAAGACTTGATCATATTTGTGATAAAGGAATTCAAATACTAACTCATCAAAATATGCTTCAAGGTATAAAAGACACATCTCTCAATGTATGTTGCATTGTTTAGTTGGTAAGCATACTAGAATTACATTTAACAAACTCTTTCATCTAGAAATACGTACGTACTTGATTTGGTGCATACTAATATTTGTTATATGAAGGATTAAATTTTAGGTTATTCTTTTTATTTTGTTATATTTATTGTTGATCATTCTAAAAGGGTAGGTATTGGCATAGTTCAAGAAATTTCATGCTAAATTTAAGATAGAAATTGTCATAAAGCTCAAATGTGTTCGCACAGATAATATCGATGAATGCGTAGATCCTTTTGAGATGACGTTGATGACTTACCATGCTTCTTGACCAATGTATGAGCACCTTCCTCGAAGATCACATGAGATTGATGCCCTTCGTTGATCTGCTCGTGAATTCATGGTCCAATTGAACATAATAAGCATGCCTTATCAGCGGCCGACGAACGACAATCTTCCTAGCACTAAAGCAACAACCATCGCCACCGCGCCTCGGAAGATCCACTATGCTAGAATGGTATGAGAAATGACCTATAAGGCATTTGCTATTCTATCATATAGAAATTTATGTGATAATAAAATATAGAATAACCCAATAATTTTTATGTAGTTCAACAATATTCTAATATGACATTGAAGAATAAGTCTCATTACCTTTATTGTTACGAAATATAAGTGAAGAGAATAGAGATTATATTTTTAAGAATATGATATTCTTGTTGTATTTGTTTGATAAATAATATTCTAGTATGATTGTAATTTTTATTCTATGTGATGTTTGGAATAGAATGTATAAAATTAAGAATAAAATATAAAGTTATTAATATATCACAGGTTTACCCTTAAACTAAATATTGATGAATTTTATATTTTAAATAAAAAATAATAAAAGTAAATTTATTAAATATTTCATCACTTTTAATATAAATTGTTAATAATCAGTTTTTGTCATAAGTTATAGTATTGCTTTGCTCGTCTTGTATGTTTATAGTGAAATGACTCAATTGCCCATGTAGAATATCTCCTATTTTATTTGTTCAGTGGAATTTCATAACCTACTCAACAGAGGTCCAACAAGAATAAACATCTCCCAATTATTGAGCTAACGAATTCGTGATTTTATCCCGAATATTTGGCAAATTTTGTATGAGTATCCAAACATTCCACATTTTAGCCTCCTTCCAAACCCTCCGAAATTTTTGGTACAGCAGTCATCGTGTCCTTCCTACAAAGAGGCATATATTTTTTAGTCTTTTTTTATTATGACCCAACATGGACGGACCTAGGTACAAAGTTTAGGGGGGGCCAATATATATACAAATAAAAAAAAGAAGGGGCCGAGATTTAAACCCTAAACCTCATAATACTAGTCAAAATCATTTGTCCACTAAACTAGCTAGATAATAACGCTATTTGTTGATATTTATTTTATTTATTGACTACAACTACTAGTATATATAAATATATACATACATATATATATATATATATATATATATATATATATATACTTTATATATCAAAAAGTGGATAGAGGAGGGGACGAGGCATCCCCCGAAATCTATGTTGGTCCGCTCCTCTGGCCCAATATGTTATTTTACACTAAGCTTAAACAAGTGTACTATGTATTGATGTTGAAATCTTGTGATTGTTGCCTTTTCCTGATTGCTTTAGCTTTTACATCTAACTACTTTTTTTTCTTAGTCATGTATATATCAAATTTTGTGATAGCATAGTGACCACACTCACTATCATTATCATCTCAACTAATTTGGTATCATCTTGAGATTGTGTTTCATTTTGAATCGCATGCTTGATTATGAAAAATAAAATTTTAACATTTTTTTTTGTATTTACATCTACTTAAATTCAAAATCTTTTTAAATAAGGCTGAGCTATTTACCACTCTACTATAGTTAACTTCACTAATTTGGTATCATCTTGTTGTATGTATTTGCCAAAAAGTAAATAGAAATTGAAAGTGAAAATGGAGTTATTAAACTAATTTGGTATCATCTTGTTGTATGTATTTGTTACACTTATTTTGATGTTGTTGTAAGTGAAAATGGAGAGCATGCACTTTTGGGGTGACACATTCAAAAAAAGAAATTGATCAACAAATGGGCCTTATTTATCTTTTATTATAAAGAGAATCTCATCGATCTAACACAACAGATAAATAGAAACTGAAAAATAAAAAAGTTGTATAATCAAACTCAATACCTTTTATGAGTTGAGAGATATTGCACCACGACCATATTCAAAATGGGTCTAAATTTTTGCAACATGTTTTGTAAGTAAGAAAGGGTAACTTAGGGTTTTACCAACATTGGGCGTAGGTCTGCATATTTACCACCAGCAGCCACCATATAATTGGGTAGACGAGCTTCTATTAGATTCACTCGTCAAAAAAAAAATTTCTTCGGTGCTCTGAGAGGCCTCCAATATCCAGGGCTACTAGCACCTGATTAATCTGGAGCGAGGTAAAGAGCAGAAATGGTATCCCTCTGGCCAATTGACAACTTCGGAGCTCGAACTCGGGGCTACGGACTCCGGTCCCTCAATTCGGACACACCCTGCCAACCAAACTTGGTTGATTCACTCAATCAAATTTTGATCGGACAACAGGCAAGCCCGAAAGACCCGTTAATTTAACGGGTTATCGTCGGATCGCTTAATAAAATTAAGTTTGTCCATTTCGTTAAGGTCCGATAAGTCTTAACGAACGGGTCGACTAGTTGACGGTCTGGGCAAGCTCGTAAATATTTTTTTAGCTTTTTCCTAAAATTTTATATTATTCATTCATATCTTTTGTTATTTTTATATTTGCATTAATAAAATAACATAATAATTAAGGCATCATTAATTTTTTTCAAATTTACTTATTATAATATTTTATCTTTTCCAATTTCCTTATATCTTTTTCATTGTTTGATCACTTAAGTTTTATTATTAATTATAGTATTCATGATTTACTAGTTTATGTTAACATACACTATATAAGTAATAAATAATTATATTTAAGTATTTAATCATTTTAATGGACTAATGGTCACACTTATTAATAGATGGCAGGGGATAGATATCGAATTATCGGATGATCGTGTCTGACCCCGTTTCATCCGACCCACTAATTTATCAGACGAATCTGGGTTGAGCTCGAAAAGACTTATCCGTTATCATATTGGATCGAGCAATGAATCTATTGAGTTGTCCAGTCAAATTAAAAAAAAAAAATAGCACTCAAAGTCATCCTGGTAGAAGGGTGCGATATTGAATAGCTTTAACTTTTAATAACTTGATCATATAGTTTTCCTGCCCCAATGCTAATTATCATCAATGTCTTGTGACCTTGTCTATCATCCCCACTATTTACACGCAAATGGAAGTGAGCTGGTAGGAAATACTGATAAAATTGCATGCCTCAATATGTAATTATAAATTATTTATTGTTAATTTTAAATCTTTTTTTATAATTGTATTTTTTGTTTGAAAAAGTTATAAAGAAAGAGATATTAAGTTAGCACCAACGAAAATGTAAAGGAAAAAGAAACTGTTAAGTTGTCATTTTTCATTGGAAGAATATGTGTATAACATACGTAGCATGCATCATGATTATATATTTATATGAACTCATACCTATAAACCATGACGCCAAGGCTGACCAAAGTAAAACAATAGAGAGAATGAAGACACAAAAGTTATAAATCACTAAAATAATTATGTATAATTTCAATAAGCAATAGTTTGAAAAACAAATAATAAAGTATAACTTAAATTTGCAAGATTAAATTGCACAATGAAATAGGAAAACAAACAAACATTAAGGGCTTGTTCGAAAACTTCGTAAAATTTTTCGACGTTTTAAAAAACTGTAGTTCTTTTTCTACATAAAAAAATTTAAGTTTTCTAGATACATTGTCATTACAAAAGGATAAAAGAGAGAAAGAAAAAAAATGAAGGCAAGAGTAGATAATTATTTTACGACGTCTTTTTATCTATTATGTTGTATTTTTATCCGATAAAAAATATTATCAAACACATAAAAAAATTCGACAATAAAAAATATTACTATGTAATAGTTAAAACACCCAAACAGGTCCAGAGACTCGGAAACAAAGATTAAAAAACTAGTTGCCACATATCATGATTGGATATCGAGAAGCATATATGTGATGAACTTTAATTCTAATTTTCGAAATAAATTACTCAGAATTAATCAATTTTCTGAATATTCTGATTTATATTACAAAAGTAGAAACCTTATCTTTAAATTGAAAAAAAAGGTTGAACAAGTCAGCGATGTAATTTTTTTGGTGCTCTCGGACAAAATAGGGGGTAAAACACTCTAGAGTTTAGAAGAAAAAAATATTAAATTAGTAATTATATTAAAATGATAAAAAGATACCTAAATTCATCGAAAAGATTGAATTTATTTTTTTAGTTTACAAATCGATCTGTTTGTTTTGACGAAAATAAATTCTCAGCAAATTTTTGAAAAATCTTTTATGTTAATTCTTTCAGGAAAATAATTACTCTATTTGAAAAAAAAATGAAATTTATTTTCCATATTTTTTTATTCAATGGGTATTTTTCAATTGATTGATATATTTTATTTTATGATATTGAATATAAAAAAATATTTTTTTATGAAAAATATTATATGCCAAACTAAATGAAACTTAAATTTAGTAAAAAAATAGTGTTTTAAGATTAATGTTGGCCCAACTCGCATACAAAGCCCAAATCATTTGAGCATCAAGTAAAACTGTAAAAGCGGACACAAAACTCGGTTGCGGCCGGTGCGGCGGGCGACAATAGTTCTCTCTGGTTCTCTCTCTCTCTCTCTCTCTCTCTTCTCTCTCTGCGGTTTCTTCAACTCCTACGATGGAGTCAGCGGCGGCGGAAGAATTGAGCTGCTCCGCAAGTAGAGTCAGGGTCTTCATTCCCTCCAGAATCACCGAACGATTTCTCTTGATTACCCAAGCAGCAGAGCACTCGCTATAGAAGGAGTGGCGTGGAAGACGGTGGTGGAGATATCGCATCCGTGGACTGAGTGGATGCGGCTGATGGAGCTTCTCCTGGTCAAGGCATACGTCGAGGGCACCGCCCTGGTTGCAGCAAGAGAGCTGGTACTGCTGCATTGAGTAATGATCCGAATCACATCCGAACGGCTGTTCTCAATTTTGCCAGTGACCGCTCCGGCATCATCAGGTGAGGTGAGAAAAGTAAAAAAGATTGGATTTTTTTTTTTTGCTCGTCTTCGTCATGATTATATTTGAGTTATAGTGGATTTTTTTCTAGGCATTTTCTGATATGTTCATTGAGAAGCATATAACTTGTTTTTGTCTTTGTTGTTCAATAATCTCACATAGTTGAATGCATGTGAAACAGTTGGACTGCGAAACAATGATGTTTTAAGATGCTGATTCCTTGTGTGCCTGCACCTATTGGGAAGAAAGATAACTCATTGCTGGAAAAGAAGTACTCATTTCAGTTCCTGTTGTGATATTTAGACATCCTTTTGTTCTATGGTGGAGCTGTAAAAACTAAAATTATCTAGGAATATGTTGAAATGTGTATTGCATAAGTAAAGAACAGTTAGTCAAGTTTATGTGCAGTACCACACACTTTGATTGTTATGGTAGTGAAAATTTTCCAGAAAAAAACTTCAATTGTTACAATTGTTGGTGCTTATTTTTGTTTTTACTATGACATGCTGATGCCAAACTAAAACTTATTTTTCAGTCAATGGTCAAATTCCACGAAACTGAAATCTACATAATTTACATAACATTTTAGCCAAGACAAAGAAGCAAGCATCATTAGGATAAAGAAGGTGCAATTGCATTAGGAAAACTAAAATTTAAGGGACCATAATGGAGAATGCAATATCTATGCCCTCATGTCATTGAATTTCTTTTTTGAGAGAAAAAAGGATGATTAACCAATGTTATAATCATCCCGACCTTCATTAAAGATTATGATAACATTTTACTTAAGATAAAGTACATATGAAACTAAAAGAACAACGAATTCATCACAAGCATTTCCAGTCCCCTAGCCAAATTTTGAACATGCGCTATTATATTGTTCACATAGCATCGGCCACCTTTGAAGAGTAGGTTTTTTTGGAGAGGATGTGGTGCAAATAGATCAGGAGCTCACCTGGTAGCCTGTAGAGAGATTTGTCGGCCGGATTCAAATGAGGGACTTGGGGTTCGGAATCTTCACTGGACTAATCGAGCCCTCCTAGCTCGATGGGTAGGTCGGATCATGGGACCAGCAGATGACCTATGGAGCACAGTGTTTTTTGCTTGCAATGGTAGAGACCTCTCATGGGACTCATGGACCCGACTACCGAGAGGCACATCACACTTCTGGCGGGGGTTCTCCATAGTCCTCTCGCAGATGCGGCCTTTCTTCTCAGCTTCCCTGTGCTCAGGGACTGTCCCTGATTTCGCTTTTCGGATCCCATGAGTGGACGCTAGGAGACACATTGGAAAAATCATTTCCCCGACTTGCTGCACTTTCTGCCAGCCCGAGGGTCACAGTCAGCGAATGTTGGGCGGTGGCAGATGGATCAGGAGTTGGCACATGGACCTCGCTTTTCTGTTCGGGCCTGTCAGAACAGCGTTTTGATGAGCTTCTCAAGCTACTAGATAGGATATCGAGATACCGCCCAGACACCTCCACGACAGATGGGTGGTGCTGGCTATCAGGCCATTACTCAGCTAGTAGGGTATACAGGCAGCTTCTCCTAGACAGCATGACCCTAGAGATCATCAGGGTCGACTACGGACGCATTTGGCACCTACTCATGCCACTTAAAATAAAGATTTTCATGTGACTCTTCAGGCATGGCAAGCTAGTGACGAGAGTCTATAGGTCAAGATGGGCACCATAGGCAGACGCCACATGTGCTCTGTGCGGGATGGCCGAGGAGGATGGCGACGCATGGGGCTCGTGGACATCGACACAGTAGGAGCAGATAGGTTTTGGGCATCACTCTATGCATATTAGCTCGAGCTGGCGACATATCTGGACAGGAGCCATGGCAGCCGCATGGGCAATTTGGATGCAAAGGAACCGTACAATTTTCAGGAATGAGAGATGCTACATAGAGAACATTGTACATCATTTTTCCTTTTTGTTAGAGGAATGGGGATTTCGCTGAATTTTTTTGGGAATTTGGGGTTATCTATCTTCTCGTACTTTTTGTCTTTCGGAAAGATTCATCTTTTAATGTACCACTTCCCAACACACATGTACATTTTCAGTTTCATTTTAACATAAACGGATGACTACCAAGCTATGTAGTCATCCTTTTCCTTTTAAAAAAAAGCACCACCCACTTATCAAAATTATGGTGTGATTCAAAGAATTTAAACAACAAAGATAGTTCATGAAATCATGAGGGTACTTTTTTGCCTTTCAGCTGTTTTTACATTACTATAACATCTTTGATGTTATGGTAACAATTACTCTTTAGACCGTACCATTTGAATTGGTTAAACTTATGTGCTATCTGTTTCCTTTTCTAGTAAGTGACATTTCCTTATTTCTAGATACTTGTGTTTTTTGTCACTTTGTTGGTGTCCTCCCTTTGTTCTCTCTGTGGATCCTAATTGTGCATTGTTTGCATGTGTGTAATGTGATTCATTAGCCGTTATGCCTTGATGAATGACTTTCTCTTAAATAAGCAACTACATGGGTTGTTTGAGTTATGGCTATTATGATTCAGATATATCCAGAGGGGACATACAATTAATCGTGAAATTTGGATATCCAAGCATAGACATAAAAGTTGTCAACTCAGGAAAGCATTTGAATGTTCATATAGGAAATGAAGAAGCAGATGTATGTGCTTAAAGCTTTATCATGAGTAACATTCTTTTTTTTCTTGATGCATAAACAAATAGTTTACAGATCCTCTATGTTCTTGTGTTAATAATATCCAATTTCTCAAAAAAAAAAAAAATTTGTATCAGAGTTTTGGACAAAAGAAGAAAGAACACCTTATTCACACTTTCCTGTTTTGTAGATGCAACTATATCAACTTCCAAAGGAAAAAACATGGTGTGCTTCAAATGTGATTGGAAATGATCAAAATCAACCAATAATGAAGAATTTGCTGAACAAACATATGGAAAGCAAGAACATCATACAGGCCAAAGTATTTTTTTTTGTTAGAGATGGTGACACAAAGTAAACAAAGAATTCTTCTGAGTTATTTTATTTTCCGGTATAGGTGGTAAAAGTGAAGTCTTTCGAGGCTGCCAAGCACAGGGGAAAGATGGAGGGATGCAATGCTCAAAAGGAGTAAAAGATTCCTGGGTGAAAGGGCCAAGTGGACTAATGCAAGGGCTGCATCAATGAATACTGAACACAGCACGGAGTTGGATGATTGTAGCACTGATGATAAAATGGCTAAGTGGTTTGGCCATGGAAGAATTAAAAATAGAATCAACCAAGTAACCAAAATTGTCAATTTTAACACAGTTTATATGTCTGCATTTTTTTTGTTTCTTATTTTTCTTCTTGCCTTAGCATATAATGTGTCTTCCCACCTTTTAGATTCAATGTGTTTACTCTTTTGCCCATGCAATGAGGATATCTCAAAACCTTGTTGGAAAGGAACTTATGAAATGGAAAATTTTAAGCTCTTGAGACACAAAACAAATCTCTTTAAAGTTTGATGGGAAGTGACTACAGGTTTCAACATATTATTGATGGTCTAATAGTAGTAGTTCTTGCAATTTTGAGCTTTTCATTTCTTCAGGGGTCGGTTGTTTCAGATAACAAAGAACTGGTAAAAGAAAAGGACTTCACACTGTCAAATTAATTTATTTGAGCAGGATGACATTTTCATTTTTGATAATCACAGTGGAAACTTTGGGATTTTGATGTTTGATCAGTGTAGTTCTCGTGATATTTGCAAGAGATCACATTAGTCATATTTGTTCATTGAATACAATCATCCTGGATACGGGTTTCATACTGAATATCAAGTGGTCTCCACTCTGTAATTGATCATTAAGAATTAATACATAAGCAATATTGTTGTCTCAGAAGTTTCTGCAATCAACAGGTATTATTTCATCTTATTTGAAAGCTCGGACCTGAATTTGCCAGGTTCAATGGATTTAGCTTCAAATGCTTCTAAGAATGTATAGTAACTTGAATGGACTTCAGCAGGAAATGGATGGAAACACAAATAAAGCTTGGGGGTTCTGATCTGATTGCATTGCATCATATTTCAGCACAGTTAGCAAACATCATCACAAGTCTGAAGAACAAGAGCAGGTGATTGTATAATATGTGACAATAAGTAATAATTTGAAAATATAAATTTTAGTTGAATAAAAAAAACAGTTAAGTTTCCTAATTTATATGTCATATTTATATCTTACATGTGATGAACTAAGAAAGTATGGGTGGG
>LTAE01005539.1:12449-28173 GCA_001647135.1 Pontederia paniculata
GTCCTCTCTCTCTCTCTCTCTCTCTCTCTCTCTCTCTCTCTCACACACACACACACACAGTGAAAACGAGTGAAGGACATGACTCTCTGTTATGACAACGTGTTTTGTATCCATGCCTAAGTTCCCCGAAACTATGAGCCAATGATCTCCATACCAAATAGCTGCTGGATTGTGGTACCTTTCTCTCTCATTTTGTTTTACAGTGACCTTCTCTATTATATTAATCACATTTAACCATCACTAATCTAGAAATCAATTGCTACTGAAAAAATATTCTATAATAGAAACATGCAAATTTTATTGTGAAACTTAGTCTCATTGAAACACCTACCATTCATATATTCGAATTGCATATAGCTCATCTTGTGAGGCAATTATCTCCCATCAGCTGATTTTATACTCTTTGATGAGATAATTAATAATATGAGAAAAAAATAATTATTAAATATGTTGATGTTTCAAACACACATAAAGCATATGCATAAGGAATATTATCATGGAACCTCTAAAAAATTTCTAAAAAAAATACCAAAAGAGCTAGAAGATTAGGGCAAGGAGGATGAGGAGAGCATGTGTTTTAAAAGGTGGTTGTGGCAGGGTGCCCACTCACCCACATATTATCCATCCATGCATCATTGCCCTGTTCCTCACAGGACAACTTGGTAGGGTAAAGGGCCCAATCCAATCAACCCCTCTCATGTGCTTGTATCTTCCTATTCCAATCCATGGTCCAAGTTCCAAACCTAATCTTTTTTTTCCTATTTTTTTTCTCCCTTTTGGGGAAAGGAACTTAAATATTAACATCACATAATTAAGATCATTTAAACATCAAACTACAATGGAAGTTCGGTTGAATCAAATTATTAACGAGATGGGAAGAATTGATCACCAATCAGTGAAATCTTTCTAATCCAATTATTGCATCTTTTAAAATTGTTTTTAGCACTATTTTAAGGAGCTATTCATGTAGAGCCTTTGGTCTCCTCTTATCACTCAAAAAATGTACTCTATGAAGAAAAAAAAATTGATTGAAATGCTTATGCATGTACTATGCACTAGACACAAGCACATTACTCTCTCTCAATAATTCTAAGCATAAGCCACCTAATCCAACATTTAGCTCAAAAAATAGTTATCAGCGCTACTGTCTACTGATATGAATTGTCCTCTATAATTCTCTACCTAACTTATTTTTCTTAATTAACCTTCTTCTGTGACATTCATCTTCTTCTGATGTGTCAAATGATTAAGATTCTCTCTCTCTCTCTCTCTCTCTCTCTCTCTCTCTCTCTCTCTCTCATGTAACTCTTATAACTTGGCGTGCAAGAAGAAAAAAGGGGGGAGATGGTTATAATACAATGTCATGCACCATGGTGACAGTCTATCAACATGTGTACATTAGTGCATCAATTTTGTTGAANCTCTCTCTCTCTCTCTCTCTCTCTCTCTCATGTAACTCTTATAACTTGGCGTGCAAGAAGAAAAAAGGGGGGAGATGGTTATAATACAATGTCATGCACCATGGTGACAGTCTATCAACATGTGTACATTAGTGCATCAATTTTGTTGAAAATAAAATGCAACATAAATAAAAGTCAAGAGAAAGTGGTACGTACGAAAAACAATGTTTAGAGAACTTTTACAGGTCATGTTGATATATAAAAATACACTATATAATATAGAGGAAGTGAAATAAATTAATAAAATCAGAGAGATTAATAGATACTAAGATTTCACTTCTTCTTGCATTCATTTTGTCATCATTATTTTTATTTTATTTTATTAGGATTTGCCTTTGGCTTCTCCATAAGAATTGATGGCCACTGAACTCACTCTAACTATTTGGTCTCAGTCTCATCATGTAGACCTTGGTGTCTTTGCCTGCTCATTTATGTTTTGTTTTCTTCATGCTCCAAAGCCAACTGACCTGATCTAGATGGCATGGAAAGGGCGTTATCTTGAGCTCTATATACTCAAGCTACACAAAATAGCATTTAAATGGGCAAATTGGATGAAAAATTTCTAGCTGAAGATCCAACTTAAACTTTCATTTTTATTTAAAAGATTATAAATTTGTAAGTTGAGTGCAAATTTAGTCTAGTGTTATAATTTTATTGAAAAAAACTGTTAAATATTGATTCAACACATGTTACATGGATACTTAGATGACATGTCATGAAACTTTTAAATTTTAGAAAAAATTAAATATTAGTATTTTATTATTTTATTTTTGGGTTGTTTATTTTTACACTCCTAAATCTATAGTTTATTTTCACATATAAGCTTGAACTACAAATCTATATTTTTTTCATTTCTAAATTTGTTCACATTTGATTAAAAAAAAGTTTTTTCATTTTTCAATGTTATTTTTTATTAATTTAATTATTCAGATTTATTAAATTATTTTTTACCCTCAGCTAAAATTTTATGTGTTTTAGTTTATTTTTGTGTGGACAAACCCTAGATGGGTTATTTTCAATCAGTTCTCACTCTAATGTCTACTTTAAGCTCCAGCAATCCTGATATTGGAGAATTCCGACAATATATTCTTAATTGAGGGTAAAAAAGTAACTTAATAAAAAATTGATTAACAAACACCTTAACACTGACAGACGAAAGGACTTTTTTGTCAAATGTAGATAAAATTAAAGATCAATAATTATATGTTTGTATTTCGTGGTTAGATATAAAAATAAACTATAATTTGAAAGGTGTAAAAGTAAATATATATTGCTGGAGTTCTTTTTTGTCAAATGTGACTCTTACGTTATTTAAAATCAACCTCATTGCAAGATATGTGTGCATAATGGATTAGAAAAATAGTAAGTTAGACATAAATTTTAATTTTTTATTAGAAATTCAGTAGTCTTATTTTAATGAATTATGCAAGAGGTTAAAATAGCAACTAATTTATAGTTCATGTTTTTTTAAGCTTTTTTTATTTACCATATTTAAATCATTAACAACGTGTGCAAATTTGTGTGTTTAAAATAAAGTTGTGGTTATATGACGTGGTTTGTGAATTGAAATAAATATTTGTATATCCTTTTATTGACATTTATTGTAGATTGATTTTCTTCTCGTCTAGAAGTGTAATAAGGCTCTATATATATGTGGGTGTGTATGTGTTTCCGTATGTTTGGTTTGGCTCGAACTTTACAGTTTTTTTTTGTTTGGAACCTATCAAAAGTTATGCAAAAATAATTATAAAAAGCCCTAACAAGTTAATGACTTAGTAACGAGTAAAATTGTACTAATATAATTTCTACTTCTGTTTCTTATTTTGCTATTTGAGAAAGTGAAAATTGAAGAATTAATCAATTTAATATATAGAAGTTCGTAACTAAGAAAATGAATACTAATTGAATTAATGATAACTTGATCATGATGATTTCACCTATTCTGTAACACATCAAATCTTCTATCAAAATGCAAGCATTTGGATCACTAATAAAGTAACAATTCCAACAATATAGTTAGTAAATAATTTCAGGTTTTAATTAATCATATCATGAAGAGATTAGATAAGTTAATACTACCAGTTTTTAATTATACCCAACTTCTTAAATGATGCATTAAATATGAAGTTAAAATGTCTTGAATTTTCTCAAATCAGTTTATTAACTTCACGACTTAAAGTTCTTTTGATTTCTTCTTAAATAGAAATCATTCCACATAATGATAGAATCAAAAGATGACATTAATTAATACAAAAACATAAGTTATTAATTGTCTAAAATAAAAATAACTAATAAGGAGAATTCATAAATACACGAGATTCGACTAAGTTTACCCTAATAGCCCATTGCACCCTTTATTTTGATCACATGTTGAGTAGCGAAGTGGGAATCTTGAGCACCCTTTATTTTGCAAAATGTGAGCATCATACTCTTTTTTCAACAAATATTATATTTTCTTCATAAATGTAACTTACAATGTTTATTAGTTTGTTAAACTAAATGTTTTAACAAATACAATAAATGTGTAAATACATCATCTATTGATATGTTTTCATTTACTCTTTCTTATTCCATTCTCATTCAAACACTATAAAAGAAATGTATTATTCACATTTTAAAATATCACAAGAATATTATATTCTAAAAGAAACATTCAAATCCTTCAACCAAAGAGACCTATCGGAGTACAAAGAAATGAGAACCATCATAATCGGATAACATCCAAAGATATGTGACAAGTAACTACATAGAGCTAGCTTAATGGTATGGAGTTGTCCAATGTGTCATGGGTACTATCACTTCACTTAATTATCGAAGATAACGATACTTACAAGTCACAAATAATAATACCATTCGATGTTAAATAAACTGAGACGACTCCATTTATTTCAGTTTAAAATAATTTTATAGAAAATAACACTTTCCACTATTGGGTAGTGTGATAAATGTTGATCAACTAAAAAATACTTTTCTGTTGAAGTACAATTTTAAAAAAAAAATAAACTTCCCTTTTTTTTCAAGTGGACAATCATTTTCAATCACTTTTCAATAATCCATTTAATTAAGAATTTATTCTCATCAAAATAAACAGAACATATGGTAATAAAAACTTTAATATTGCAAGTCTAAGCTTCCATAAAGAAAAAAAACTGGTCAATTAAAGCATTTAGGTAAAATTCTAATATGGCGTCAAAGTTAGTTAATAGGTGCTCATAATTAAGCTCATGAACTAAAAAGCAATTTCTATTGAATGGATCACATCATGTCTAATTTCTTCACATTTCAGAAGTCTGAAACAAATATAAAGAATTATTTTGAAGAAAAAAGACGAGTAGCTCAATAAATTAAAATGTTAATAATATTCATTCCATTTAATTATAAATGTGCGGTTTAGATAAATTGATGTAACATTATGATAATTAATAAGTTGGATGCTGAGTCCCCCAGGTTTGAAGTTGACTGATCTGGGCAGGGTTCATATAGGACCATTTACATTTCATGTTGCATGTCCGGGGATTGCAATTTGCACAATTATTTCTTTTTCAGGTTACAAATGCAGGCTATAAGTTATATAAGTTCAACATTGGCCACCCCGATAAGTATTAATATTCGAATAATTCGATATTATAATGGATATAAAAATATTAATACTTACTAAAATTGATTATTTTATGAATCAAATCGAAACGATTAACTCTTGGTTGGCCAACAAAACTTGTTACTTCTGAGCCTAAGATTAAAAAGCATGCTCCAAAATCCGAAGATGGTAAGTGGCCTTTGGCGTGAAGGAAATAAATGAGCTTACATCTGTCATGTACACCTTATAGGGATGTGACCTTCTCTCCTTTCTCTTGGCTCTTGATCCAACAGCTTAGCAAATATGACAATAACATTTGATTTGATTCTTACATTTCTAACTTTTACTTACAAATAACTAAACTTGCTTGTTTGCATTTTATTTATACGTATTTATTTATTTATGTTCAAGCACATGTCAAGTGGTTTTAGCTATAAGAAGCAGTAGAATCAAATTAAAATCTATCATTGGTCATGCCGCCCAATCTTGGTAAAAAGAGCTTGTGCAAATTCATAATTTTTAACAATTATGTTAATCGATTCATCAATTTATTTAAATGTGATTTACATGACGATTGCAATTGTTAAGTTATTATAGGTTGCTCAAGTAATTGGTACAATAATCACACGTTGATCCAATTAACTGATAAATCAAAATAAAGATACCTAGAATTTAATCATATTTTCCTCTTTTTCCTTTCAATTTATACTAAGACACTGATTCGTAAGATCAGATGTTCAAAAAGTATCTATAT
This sequence comes from Pontederia paniculata, assembly GCA_001647135.1. Taxonomy (NCBI): domain Eukaryota; kingdom Viridiplantae; phylum Streptophyta; class Magnoliopsida; order Commelinales; family Pontederiaceae; genus Pontederia; species Pontederia paniculata. The sequence continues at coordinate 18,241 of LTAE01005539.1, forward strand.
AAGTTTGTAGTAGATTTAACGCATATCTAGCATATCAACAATTTGATTAGCGGACCATCGAACTCGAGTAAAATAATTTCTTCTTAATTAATTATACCTTAAGTTTCTTTCTGAATACAAGAAATTTTCATGAGGCATCTCATTTCTTTTGTTCTTACGATATTTGGGGCTACTAGCATCCGCTTAATTTGTGTTGTCCCGAATCGAATAGCTAACTTTGGTAGTGAAATTTTCAACTAAATTTTTTTACATTTAAAGAACTCGAATTCGAGACTTCCTTAAATAATAAATTCTTTACCACTCTACCTCAACCTCCGTTGATCGAGACATCTCATTTATCATAACACTTGAGTGGACCTCGTCATAATTGATGTATGATTGAAGACCATATAAATTATTTAAGATAAAAGCTCAAAATTATGATGATAATTGAAAATAATTTGATTAACAAATTAAGATCAAGTTAGGTGCGATAAATTTAAAATTTGAAAATAATTTATAGTCATGAAAAATTGCTCCGAGTCTATTCAATTTATAGTACATATTTAGCGTACACTATGCATGTGTTATTGTCATCGTTCAATCAATTAACAAAATCACATGCCCCAATTATGTTTCTTTATTTGGTCGACTTATTTTCTTTTTCTTAAAAACATGTTTGTTATAAAAAAAACAAAGAATTAAGACAAAAATAGTACTCCTGTAATTAAGCTTTTTATTCTCAAGTAAAGGCCAAAGTTGTTGTACCTTCACAAGATCAGTATCCAAATGCAGGTAGAGCCATGAAAGAGATGTCAGTTCAGCATCACATGTCAACAGTATTAGTGCTAAAAAAATATTTCCTTGAAATATATATATATATATATATATATATATATAATATATGTGTGTGTTTTTTCTTATTTATCTCAAGTCTCAACCAAGTGATATATATAGCTAAATTTGAGTCTAAATAGTAGGATTAAGTAAAATATGTTGATTTAAATGGCAGTGACTTGAACGCTAATTTTAAAATGTAGATAGTTTTGTTTTTTTAAATGTTCATGCTTCTAACGAAAATAATAAAAAACATGGAGAACCACGCATATGATTAGTGTGTCTGTGTAATGGATTGAGAAATGAGGGAGCTAATAGTCCCGAGTTCGAGCTCTAGAGTCGTCACTTTGGTCAGTACTTATGTTGACGTTTTCGATCCGAACATCGAATTAGTCGATGCTAATAGCACTGGACACCGGTGGATAGTTAAAAAAATATGCAGGATCAATAAAAGTTTCACCTCATCCTACCCCTGCAATTCCAATCCAACGGTTATTTGATCATTCTCCCTACTTGGAATTAAATGATTCGGCGGGCAGATTTGGGTCAATTCTGGTCGGTCCACTTGACGTCTGCCATTTTACTGTGAAATAGATAATGAGACGACACGGATTTTTACCTTAATAATAAGAGATTTGAAAAAAAAATAGTGAAACTTGTAACTTATTTAAGAATATAAATTTTCACCGTTCAATTTTAAATATATGGTTGTACCAATTACCTTGATACAATGCTAAGTTAATTTCAACTTCTTAAAATAAAATAGTTTTTTAAAAGAAATAATTTTATAATCATATATTTAATATCTTCACAATCATTTAATTCATCATAAATAATCACTTATTACATTTTTTATGTTACAAAGAATGCTCATTATCCAAAAACAAAAAAATAAATAAAAGATAAATAAAAAATAAAATGATACATAAGTTTTGAGAATAAAATTCAAAATTAAATTAAAAAAAAGTAGCTTGCTACACCAAAAAAATGAGAAAAAAATAATGAAAATAAAAATTCCAATTTCTAGTTTAAGTTGTGCCACTCACCATATTCATTTTCACCCTTTAATAAGAGGATTAACTAAAGAAATATTATTTGAAAATTTCATGCTAAAAACAAAATTTAGAAAAAAAAATGGTGTTAGTACCTTTTTAAAGGAACTCTAAACTTGATCAAATGGAAAAAATAAGAAAAACATATGGAAGTTTGAGTTGGGACTTGGGAGGATGAGAAAGGCAAGGGGAGGAGGAGGGTCAGCTGTATTATTAGGTGGCACAGAGCTGTATTCCAACCTCTTGTCCAACCCAAAAACAAAACAATTGATATATGTAAAAAAAACTTGGCCATCCAAACAGGAAGAAAGGATTGCCACTTGCTAACCACCACCTATCTGTCCACAATTATATTCCCCCAACTTTCCCTTTTTTAAATTCATAATTACTTTTAATTAATTAAAAAAATTATTGTATTTGTTTATTCTAAATCACATGGTCCACTTGTTGGTAGAAATAAATAAGAAAATATAAAATATAAAATAAAGTGAGATTAGCTGAAATCTAACTCACATTTTTTTTATTACATGGCATGAGTAATAATGTAAAACTTTATTTCTGCAGTACAATTCAAGTTTTATATGGGAGTGTAATAAAATGTCATAAAAATGAAAAGGACATTCTTACATACTCCTTGCATGAACACTCCAATTATTCAGCCACCAGCAGTTGGCAAATCGACTTCAACTATTTTAAGGGGTACCTTAACCATGGTTTCAGGTTATTGTCCTAGACTTCCTTTATGACATGATTGATGTAATTTTTGCATCTTTCCAAAGTAATTTTACAAGTTAAATATTGAAAACAATGATATCAAAATAACTTTTTACATGACCATACCTATTTAATAAATTCTTCAAACAAGCCTCCTCACTTCAATGTCCCCTTGAATAATTTCAGATATTTTTTATAAGTCTATGTATTAAGAACTCCTTTGCTCCAAATGTTTTTTTATTTATTACTCTTTGTAATAAACTTTATTCTATTGCCTCCCCAGAAAAATCTTACAAAAGGCATAAAAGGCTTGCATCATAAATAACCTTTACATTTTAAATTTCCTCTGTCTCTCTCTCTCTCTAAACATCACTTATCTTCTCAATTAGTTGAAACAAGCAATAATCTCACCTATACATACACCCACCGACTTTTTTGTTTGTGTATTTTAGGGTTCTTACCAAACATCACTAATTACCTTTCATTCACTCATGATGTCTTAAAAATAATTGAAAAAGAGTAGAAAGGAAACGAAATGGAAAATTATGAGCTGGTTTTCAGGCTGAGTTTAGGTAGGAAAATTCCAATTTTAATATATCACATACAATTTTTTTACATATATTTCCAGCTCTTTTTTCTGCAATTTAACACATAAAAAGCAAATGATGCCTTAAATGAGGGGTCATAACTCAGTACATTCTGTTGAATAATAATTTACACCTGGAATATAAATCTGGTTATAAAATAAGGAAATATTTTTTTCCATTTTATCTTAATTTTTTACCCTCCAATCTAAATAATAACTATTATTGAAAAATCCATTTATCAACTCGTATCAATCAAGATCCTCCATTAACATGGAGAAGTAAACTTTTGCCTTAAAATTATTATTATTTATATAAAAAAATATTTTTAAAATAAAAAGAATATAAAAAGGAATTAAAAAGTAAAAAAGAAAAGTAAAGTAAATATTAGAAAGTAAAGAAAGCAAAAAAAAAAAAAAAAAGGGGGAGCAAGGCGTCGTCTGCGAGAATGGCCGCGTAGTGGAGCTCCACCTCCCCGGCTCCGGCCTCGCAGGCCAGATCCCCTCGGGCTCGCTCGGCGGCCTCTCGGCGCTCCGCACGCTCAGCGTCCGCCTCAATGCCCTCAACGGCGTCCTCCCGTCCGACCTGTCCTCCCTCGTCGAGCTCCGGAACCTCTACCTCCAGGGCAACAAGTTCTCCGGCGAGATCCCGTCGGGGATCTCCTCCCTCAACAACCTCGTCCGGCTCAACCTCGCCGACAACCTCTTCACCGGAAGCATCCCGGTCGAGCTCAGCAAGCTCCCCCGACTTGCCACGCTCTTCCTCAACGGCAACAACCTCACCGGCGCCCTCCCCGCCCTCGACCTTCCCAACCTCGCTCAGTTCAACGTATCCTACAATCAGCTCAACGGCTCCATTCCACAGAAGCTCCGGTCCATGCCCGCCTCCGCCTTCATCTCCACCGGCCTCTGCGGCGGGCCTCTCGGCCTGTGTCCTGGTGAGATCGCGCCGTCTCCGGCGTCCGAAGGCCCCAGCGATTCCGGTGCCCCCGTCACTGGCAAAATAGGCGGAAAGAAGCACCACAAACTCTCCGCAGGCGCCATCGCTGGGATAGCGATCGGCATGTCCGTCTTCGTTCTGGCCTTGCTGATCTTGCTCGTGTTGTTCTGTCGGAAGTCCAGCGGGAGCAAGACTCGGTCGCTGGAATCCGCGATGGTGGTCGGTTCTAAGCCACCGGAGGCGCCGCTGGAGCAGCAGAGGGATAAAGGCTTCGAGAACGGGGACGGCAACGGCCCAGCTGCGGCCTCGGCTGCTGCCAAGGAGAATGCAGCTGCTGCCGCCGCGGTCACGGCCTCGGCGAAGAAGCTGGTGTTCTTAGGCGGCGGCGGGGTTGCTGCGACGTTCGATCTGGAGGATCTGCTCAGGGCGTCGGCGGAGGTGCTTGGGAAGGGGACGTTCGGAACGGCGTACAAGGCACTGCTGGAGTCCGGGACGACGGTGGCCGTGAAACGGCTGAAGGATGTGACATTGACAGAGAAGGAGTTCAAGGAGAAGATTGAGCCAGTCGGGCGGTTGGATCACCCGAATCTGGTGCCCCTGAGGGCCTTCTACTACAGCAAGGATGAGAAGCTCCTCGTCTACGATTACATGCCCATGGGAAGCCTCTCAGCCGTCTTGCATGGTGAGCTCTGTGTTCTTTTAGTCTGCAGTAACTCTATAAAACTTTCAACTTTGAATGCCGCAATGATTTGTGATGGAAATGTGCTTCATTTGTTTCAGATTTTGATGGTTTTACTTTGCTTCAATTCAGATCAAGTCTTGGAGTAGTCATGATAGATTGATAGATGCTTAGATCTGGATTCATTTAGATCTATATGTCCTTTTCTCGAATTTTTTACCTGAATTTGCTGAATTCTCATAATCTTGATATTAGAATCCTTGACAATTTCTTTTCTTAAAATTATTTTTTTATCTGTTTGGATCGTGCTGCGTTTGCTTCCTGAAGCAATTGCTCCGATTTCCCATGTTATTTATGGATGGTGGATTGAAGCCAATTTTTCTTTCTTCTTTTCAGTCCGCATTTGCTCATAAATATGTTGCTATAATAAGAAAGAACAGTATATTCTTGTGGTTTTTTTGTGCCATCTGCAATAAATTCCTACAAAATAGCAAATGAATTTTGAAACTTGTTCTACCCCTAAGAAACTTATTCTATCATGCTGACCACGTTGGATTTTGCTGATTTCAGTGGTTTCTGGGACACTTCAATTTTGGTACTGAGCTACTTTGCATCTGATCCAAGCCTGATTCAGACAAATTTCAGTGTTTTCTTTTTTTCCTGGGACTTCATTACTTTGTTTGTTATGCAAATAATTAATTTCATGATAATTTAGGATCAATATAGGAAAATTTTGAAGAATTGCATTTTGTGCTTAGCACACTAGAAATACTGTTCTGAAGCATGCCTATGACTTATCTGAGATGCAAATTCATAATAGTTTCTTTCTGCCAGCTTGTCTAATGCATACTTTTGCTGGCCCATCATTTTATGCAGGAAATAGAGGATCAGGCAGAACCCCTTTGAACTGGGATACGCGAAGAAACATTGCCCTTTCAGCTGCTCGGGGTATTGAATTCATCCACTCCACAAGTCCTTCAGCCTCGCACGGCAATATCAAATCTTCTAACATACTCCTCACTAAGACATATGAAGCCCGTGTCTCGGACCATGGCCTCGCTGTTCTTGCTGGTGCTGCCTCTAACCCCACACGTGTCGCAGGATACCGTGCACCAGAGATCACGGATCCTCGCAAGATCTCTCAGAAGGCTGATGTTTACAGCTTTGGTGTTCTCTTGTTGGAATTGCTTACGGGCAAGGCACCAGCTCAAGCCCTCCTCAATGAGGAAGGCATTGACCTGCCAAGGTGGGTGCAGTCAGTTGTCCGGGAGGAATGGACCTCCGAGGTGTTTGATCTGGAACTGCTGCGATACCAGAATGTGGAGGAGGAGATGGTGCAGCTGCTGCAGCTTGCGATAGATTGCACAGCACAGTATCCGGATAAGAGGCCATCTATATCTGAGGTAGTGAGTCGTATCGAGGACATCCGAAGTTCTAGCCTACCTGAACAAGGCCAACAGAACGGCTATACTGAAGATGCCGATGGGCAGTCCTCAAAGAGAACTGATTCAGCTGATGGAGCCAGGCCTCCCGCTGCAGAAACCTTGATTTGAAGAAGCCAGAACAAATGCACCTATACGGTCACAGTTGAAGATTCTTGATGACTGGTCGGATGGAATCTGGGAGTTGCTGTGGCTGCTCCTTGCATTCTTATGACAGAGCAAAGTACGCATGCTGTATTTTATGTTTTGTTTTCTTTTTGTCCATTTTTCTGCATTCTCAAGAACATACTCTTTTTCCCTTTCTAATCTGTAGAGGGGAAGTGAATACCTTGTGTTGATGACTTCATATGTTGCTCTAGGTCTTCTTTCTTTAGTGTTGTTTTTGTTTCTTTTTCTTTCCTTTTATCTTCTTCACTTGTTGGGTGAGTTGGGTGTGTAATTTATTCTTATGTCCTCATTCATGTAATTAGTAATTTATTTGTTGGAAGCTTCTTCCTGTTTTGCAAGATTTTGAATTGGTGTTGTGCAGACAAATGTGAGAGGCATATTTTATGATTGTTGTTTGGTGAAGTGGTTCAATTGAAGTTATGGGTTGGAATCCTCTTAATCAAGTGTGGCCTATGTTCCAAGGGTTGGTGACAGACAGGCCCTCTGTGCTGTTAAGTTCAATAATTCAGTAGCTGGTATCTGATAATGGATGTGTTATCATTTGTTTATTGCAACTCTTCTGGCTGCATTAATACAGATGTGAACTTTTATTGAAAGATGCACACTGTAACGTGATGCCTTGGAATCAAGGATGCTGCCACGGCGGACTTGGTTGACAAGAATTATATATTAAAAAAGTATCGATAATGTCTTAAATTTTAATCTAGTGATAAATTCATATATGATCTCTTGCGCATAGTCATTCGAGTAATTAGGATGGTGAAACTGTCCATCTCATACTAGAGCATTGCTCGGTCAATGAGCGTAGGATATTCCTTACGGAGACTTGGAAGTTTCGCCCTTGAAATTTAGATCGCTCTAAACTTTATGTTTCTATTTTATATTGAGAGTTTCTATATAAATTTTTTAAGATTTAAATTATTTAGCATCTTGTATTATTTACTATTTTTACATCAAAAAAAGAATTTTAGCCGTCGCTCGATAACGTAGCCCAATTAAATATGAATCTCGTAAATCTTTGTATTCTCTCTGTGTGATTTTTTTATCTTTCTCGTCTAATTTGCATAACAAAAGGTAATGTAACTAAATCATCTTTAAAAAACTATCAATTTTATAATTGCATTCGAGTGTTCAAAAGTTTTACATGATAAAACTAGTTCAAATTGAAAGATCGAATGTTAAGGTACAGCCCTTTCAACAAGATGCATTTTTAATTGGAGCCTGTGGACTACAGTATAAATAACAACTTTTAATAACTTCATTTTATTTTTTATTAGATTAAAGTTTAAAACATCTCAAAATAAGTCATGGGAATCTTTACTTTAGGAATATGTTATGGCGACTTTAAATTTCATTTTATATAATTAAATTCGGCTGTAATATCTGGAAAGAACTATATCCAAGTACCAAAGTTATACGCTTTAAACTTTATTCACGTGATACTGTCATGGGCGTATCTAAACTCCAATGAAATTTTGATAAAAATATAAACTTGTGTGAAATTTGTGACAAATATGAATGATTGATATATTAAATATCAAGATCCTTCTTTACAAGTGTTTTTTTTTCTACACTCTAATCAAAAGAGTTTTACCATTATATCCATGTTACCTTTATTATTGCAGCATGTTTAGTAGGTATTCATATTGAGAAGACTCCAGTTTTAGTTCCAGTTTGGTTTGAATATAATTTTACAGTTCTTCATGTTGTTTGGTTTGAATAGGTTCACAGTTAAAATATACAATCTTACTGTCATCTCAGATAACTTGTTTTCTCACCAAGTTAAAAGATACAATCTTACTGTCTGTCATCTCAGATAACTTGTTTTCTCACCAACGTCCTTAATGTTTGACAACAGAAAAAGATCCTTAGTTTCAGGTTTGGAAAATACATCAGTACAGTATTAAAGTTTAAGATCATGAATGTTGACTGTCTGAATCTTCAATTGGATACCTTTAACGGAAACAGGAAGGTACAGTCTGTGCGATGCATATACCTTATGAACATCAGATTGTCATCATTTTAGTCGTAAACTACGCGTATGCCTTATATTCAACTGCGCCAGACTACATGAGTCAATTTCCAGACAAGGGAATGCCCCTAAAGTCCAATATTGAGAAAAAAAAATACAGAAATGCTTGCTAAAGCTCTGTGCAGAGAACTAAGTTTACTCTTGCACTCCGTAGAAAAGAGAGCAATTCTCTCAGTGTCAGATCAACTCTTGAATCTTGAGACATTAACTAGCTCAAGAATTCTTGAGCTATCAAAAGGAAAAAGAATCAAGTGACCATAATCAAGGATTATTGAAATCTCCAAATAGTTTTCTTCTCAAGAGTTGGCAATATATATGATGGGCAAAAAATACTTTATGTTTTCCATATTTGCTCAAGATGGTAACATAATTATCTTAACATGTAAACGTGATGCATGCAAAAATATACATATTATATGAATTTATTTTATATTATTTTTCTAATATTTATATTAATTTATGTATTATTTTAATTATTTCAGTTCATATTTTATTCATGAGTCAGATTCTACCTAGGTGCTCTTTATGATTAATTTTCAGACCAAATGACATCAATTTATGACAAATACTGCAGAATCAATCGAGCGCACTATTTGATATTATATACTTTTAGAGAGTTTATTATTTGAAGGTTCTTAATTAAAAGGATTCTTAATATTTCCTACTTCAAATAGGAATTGGTTCTCTAAAGAAAATTCAATTAAAGAAGGACTTCTAACTTTTCCTAGTTCAGTTAGAAATGATTCTTTTGAAGAATTTGATTAGAAAAATATGTCAAAACTTCATGGAAAAGACTTCTAATCATTATACAACTCCTTGGAAATTATTGGAGAAATATTTTTAATGAATTGAGAGAGTTTTGAAGTCCAAAAATTCAGCCCAAGATAGAACTACGAATTTGAAGAGAAATTAGAAGATTTTATCATCCTTCTTCCTGATATGACTTGGAAAAGAACTTCTATCTTATCCTAACTCCTTGGGGATCAAAAGGAATCATATTTGAGAAGATTTGGAAGAGTTTTGATGGTTAAATTTTAGCCTAAAGGAGAGTTACGAATTTAATTAAAAAATATAAATTCTTTCCTATTTTGACTTGGAAAGAATTTGAAAACATCTCAACTTTGTGGAATACTTAGAGATCATTTGAAGATTGATTCTACCCTATAAATAGACATGCATGAGATCAAGAGAAAAAACAGCATAGATCTCTGACAAGACAGAAAAGAATTAGAGACTCCTCGTATTTTCCAAGTTTCTGAAGAGCTGAGAAGCCAACTTTGGAGGAGAAGCCTTGAAGTGGGATTGAAGATCTAGAAAGCAATAGGATTCTGCAGATCTGCTTATTTTTCTAATCTTATTTTTTTAAGGCTTAAAATCATCTTTGTTTAGGAAGAATTTCTGTTTGAATCTTTATTAGTCTGTGATTTGATATTTTCTGAAACTTTATTGAGTATTTTATTAACTTTAATCGAAAGATATTGTTAGTATTTTACTCTTAATTAATTTT
>LTAE01005540.1:9751-28172 GCA_001647135.1 Pontederia paniculata
ATATCAATAAGTAGTTATAATGTTTGTTAAAATAAAAATTGACTAATATACCCTTAAAGTTATATGATAACAATATTAAAAGATATGAATAAAAGAGTAAATAGTTGGTTAAAATTAATAAGTCAACAACTTTAAAAATAAGCAGGGGGACCCTGCTTATTTTTTTTCAACTTATAAGTAATTATCTAACAACTTATAAGTAAATATTTTTAGTTACCAAACATGGAGATATTCTAAAAATTACTTATAAGTAGTTTTAACCTACTTATAAGCTTAGCCAAACAGGCCCAAAGTTATAGTGCATCAAGAAAATTGTCTTAAAGAATAAGAATCAAAATTGAAAGAATCACCCATAAAATGTAAGAATATTTTTACATAAAAAGCCTTGACTCTTATTGCTTCAAATTAAATAACTAAATATTCTGATTCATAAATGTAAAATCTATAAAATAATAGTGCATCTAGAAAATCATATAAAGAACCAATTATGTTCTTTTTTGAAATTTAACGAACCACATGAAAAATGTAAGAGGTTTTTTATACATTAAAAATCGTCGGTCGTATCTCTTCAAACTAAATGACTAATTTTTTTCATTTAAAAGTATAAAATTTACAAAAAATAAAAGGGCACACTTTTTATACGTAAAAAAATCACGTGACTTCAAATTCAACGACCAAAAATTCCAAATTAAATTACTATTTTTTTTTGTTCATAATTGCATATCACCGAGACAATCATCTAAAAGGTCCAAATTTTTTTCGAAATTGAAGGAACCACCCAAAAGATATAAGTGTTTTTATACATAAAATATCATCTGACTCAATGTTTTAAAACCCGACCCGGACATCGACCCGGATAGTTTGACAGGTCAGGTCGGACCGGATGGTCAAATCGGATATTAATAAATTAATATAAAAAAAATAAATTGTAAGAGAAACAGAGTGACCACGTCCGATCACGATAGATGTAAAATCAAAATACATGAGCACATATTATTAATTATAATACATGATATTTTTAGTTCTAATTCATAATTTGTAATAGTGCTTAATGATAAAAAAATAAAAAAATAAAATAATTATTAAATACGAATATGCTTGATTGATTCATTAAGTTTTTTATTTAACATAATTATTCTAAATCTTATTTATATGACAAAGTATTTTATTTAGCTCTAGAAAAATAAACTAAAATTTTATTATTATTATTATTTAAAAAAATATAATTTTTTTGACCGGGTTGGTCAAACTCGCCGGGTTGAGCGGTTCAACCCGGGTTTTGACCGAGTTTGACCAGGTCAAAATGGTCCAATTGACACCCTGAATTTTGAGTGACCCATGATCCGTTTTAGACTCCGGACACCGATCCGACCGATCGGGCCGGGCCGGGTTTTACAACATGGATATGACTCAACTTGACATTTAATGACTAAAGTTTCTAATTAGAATATTAAAGAATTATCTAAAACAAAATATTAAAAAACAAATTAATAATATCATAATTAGAGTGACTAACTAAATGGGAGGTAAAGAGTTGTATCATAATTGAACAATCATATATGTAATAAAAAAATATTAATATAATAATTAAGATGACTAATTAAAATATGATAATTAATATATGAGAGGTAGAGTCATTTAATATGTGAAGAGAACGAATGCATGAATTAAATCATATTTTATTTAATTACTTACTATCATAATTCAAAGAATTATCTAAAATAAAATATTCAAAAAATCACAAAATTCATATATGTATCAATGGAAGAAGATTGATCCTCAAAATTATGCTTAAGCCCAAATTTTAGTTATATTTAATAATGTAATAATTAGAGTGACTAATTAAAATGGGAGGTAAAGACTTACATCATAATTAATGGTGATATATGTATAGATAATAATGTAATCATTAGGATGACTAATTAAAATATGATAATTAATATGAGAGGTAAAGTGTCATTTAAGATGCCAAGAGAATGAATGCATGAATTAAATCATATTTAATTAGTTACTTACTATAAGAAATCAAAGAATTATCTAAAACAAAATATTCAGAAAATCACAAAATTCATAGATGAAATGATTTACGAAGATTGATACTCAAAATTATTCGTAAGCCCAACTTTTAGTTATATATATTGAAGGAATTACCTGAAAAACATAAGAGTTTTTATACATAAGATATTATCCGACTCGACTTCACATTTAATGACTAAATATTCTAATTAGAAGACTAAAGAATTATCTAAAACAAAATATTCAAAAAAATATCTAAAATAAAATATTAAAAAAAATCACAATCCTTAAAATTATGTCTAAGTGCAACTTTTAGTTATATATCGATTATCTAAAACAAAATATTCAAAAAATTATCTAAAATAAAATATTAAAAAAATCACAAAAATCATAAATGAAATGAAGGAAGAAGATTGATCTTCAAAACTATGTCTAATCCAATCTTTTAGTTATATAAAGATTAAATAATGGTCCTAATGGATATTAATCTTTGATACATGACAATATAAAAACAAATCAATATCATCAATACAAAATGATTGATGTATATATGTATAAAAGTTTCTAGGTCTAGACTTTACACACCTACGATCGTAGACTTTCGACTAAGGTTGTAAAATTTGGATCAGATAAGTTCACTCATTATCCGAGTTTTAAAATAATTCATGGGTCAATCTAAATTCGGCAAGCATGCAGATTTAACCATTTTGAACCGGTCAAAACTTGAATTGGACCGATCAAATCGATCGAGTTTTAATAACCCAAGAGTTCAAGTTTAACAATTTTAATATGCAAAATTTTTGTGGTGAGACTTGAACTCTGAACCTTTGGTTTAGTGAAGAATTTCAACTTACAATAGCTACTAGAATAATTGAATAGAAGTGTAAATTTAAAATTTGTAACTAATTTATGAATTTGCAATTGTACAAATAAATATCAATTCTCTAGGACTATTATTTTTTAATAATAAATTTAAAATATTGTTTTTCTTTCTAATTGAACATGGAAAAAGAATTAACTATGTGAATTTATTGGACATTTTAACTTTTATGATTAGAAATATTTTTTATGAATTATATTGCTTAATATGCGAGGTTAATGTATACTATATATTTTATTAATTTATAATATAATACATATTTTATTAACTTTCATTAGCATATAAATATATATTTATATTAATTTATTGTTATTCGTTTCAATCATTAACAACAACAAAAAAATTACGCACATAAGATTCGACCTATTACGTGTAATTCTTACGCTTCAGCTAAGCCCCCTTTGGTTCATTGGTTCGTTTCACCATTTTGCTTTCATCTTCTTGCTTCCTGGTTATGCGATCGGATCTGGTAGCCTCTTTCCACAGTTATTTACGAAGTTGCCATTTGCCTAGAATTGTCGTAACGAACGGAGAGGTCGAGCTACGTAATTATTTCCAAAGTACCCGCAGTCGTCTCCAGTCCTCCCCACTTCCGCTGACCTCGCCGCTCTCTTTAGATCTCCTCCTTTCCCCCAACAAATCTCCATAACCCCCTCCGTTCGCCGTCGATGGAGGAGACGGAGCCCACGACCGGCGACGTCTCCGACCTCCAGACCCGAATCGAGACGGCCACGGACGTTGCCGAGATCGTCGGCGATGGCGCGGCCGCGGTGTCGGAAGTGGAGGCGAATGAGATCGTCGAGGCGGACGCCGTGCCGGAATCGGAGGCGGTCGAGATCAAGGAGGCAGAAGCGGAGAATGGTGAAATCGTGGTAGAGGAATCCGAGAAGGAACACCAGACGTCAATGGCGAATGGAGCCGATGCCTTGGGAAGTGATGGGGGGCGCTCGTTCACGATGAGGGAGTTGCTTAACGAGCTTAAGGAAAGAGATGGAAAGGGGTTGGCCGCCGACGGGAAGGACGCGACATCACAGACGCTGGATCCGATCAGCGGCAATGCAGGCAACGACGCCGTTGTCAGCTCTTCTAATAGGTTCGGCGCCCCTTTAAATTATTATTCAACAACAACCGTCCTTTCTCCGCCTTTTTTAGACTTGTTTATCTTCTTCACAGTTTTCTGGTTGTTTTCTTTCTCTTGGTATTACAGTTTAGTGAAGCAGGTATTCATTCAACAGTGATGCACTTATAATGTTTGTCAAATTCACTCTTAGTCAATTTACAAATTATTTTGTTGTTTTGCTAGAGTGAAGTTGCACGCTCCATCTCCATAAGATTAAATGATAGTAACTAACATAATTGTGATAGTAACCTTTTTTATCCTATTTCAGCCAGAATGACATTTCCATGGAGTTAATCAATAATGTAACTGGAGTGGATGAAGAGGGTCGGTCTCGCCAGAGAATTCTTTTATATGCTGCTAAAAGGTTTGTTGATTATTTGACATATTAAGTAACTTCTTTTCGTTTAGCCTTGTTTTTGGGCATGTAAAATTATTAAAAGAATTTTCCAAGGAAAATGCTTTTCACTGGAAGGGAAGTTGCACATGCTTCGTATCCCAATAGTACATTATAAAGTCTAAAGATGACATAAAATGAATAATGTAATCCAATATTCTATTTTGAAGTTAACTGTCAAGAAGCTGGAGTATAGGCATTTTTGTTTACTTTGTAGAGGAAAAGTTTGGTATTTGGAGCTAAAGATTTTCCTAAGAAATGGAACACAACTCTTGAGATTGACAAGTGTCACAAGTCTTCGTGTATAAAAAAGCTTTTATTTGTTTACCATTCAACCTTTGTTGTAAGGAACTTCAGGCTCGCATGTTGCCCATATTTTCTCTTTATTTTCCCATGTTTATTTATTGTTTCACAGATCAATACAAAGTGCTGTTTTGTTTTTTTTTCCTCTGTTCTACATGTTATTGAGAATGTTCAAGGACAAATTTTAATTTACCAGATAATATGTATATTATACATTTGAAATTTCAACTGTACCAGTATTGTTAGTCTAAATAATGTGAATTAGTTTCCGACTAGCTATGTGAATTGAAATTATACCAAAATAAGAAAAGACGCAAAATGTAATGCAAAGAGGAAAAAGAGAAAGAAAAACCAGAATTAAGTACATAGAAGAAAATTCTGATCTATGTACATATAGAATAATTTGCATCTTCCTCTTCTTACTTCCTTGTCTCGATGAAAATGTATTTATCATAGTTAAAAAAAGAAAAGAAGTACTTGCCAATAAGTTTGTTTGGTGATTGCATTATGATGACATGTTTGACCTTCACCTGATTCATTTTTGATCTAAAACGAGATGTACTTTGAATTGCTAAATCTTTTTATATCTTGCAGGTATGCAAGTACAATAGAAAAAAATCCTGAAGACCATGATGCATTTTACAACTGGGCATTGGTTCTTCAGGTACTCTGTTCCTTAGGTTCTTTAATTAGACTTTCTCTATGGTTAATGAGCAACTCTACGATAAAGCTTAAGATTTTCAGTTTGAAGATCCAGAGATGTCTAAGTATGATCCTTCATTGCATTTTGCATGGTCAAATTAGGGGTCCCCGTGTTAATCCACTGAAATTATATCTATTGTCAAATCTTGTAGAATAAACTTCTCAAAATAAAAACCCTGTAGAATATAAGCATGACTTTGTATCATCTACTTTACCCAACCAGTTTATACAATAATATGAATTGCATGTGGATGTACTGTGTATGTTAGGGTGAAGCAAATGAATTTCAAAAGATCACTCTTTTGAGTAATTCAGCTTTTGGGTTGATGTGGGCCATTTGACATGATTCCCATTACTCTAGGACTAAAGTTAATATCCTCCTTTCTTAGCCTGGTACTTTTTCGAAGACATCCAACTCGGAACCAATCTTAATACTGGAGAACCCATCATTAACTGCTTGTGCTACATTGACAATATGTACTCGATGTTTTAAAATGTACAGCCATTCACATTTGCATTCTATGTGTAGCTAATCATGTCTTCTGAATACAGGAGAGTGCTGACAATGTTGGCCCAGATTCTAATTCTACTAAAGACTCCTTACTTGAAGAGGCTTGCAAAAAATATCAGGAAGCTACACGTCTTTGTTCAACCCTTTATGATGTAAATTTCTTTCATCTTTGACTATGTTGGTATCCAGTGTCATGTTACTTTAATATGGCCAAATGCTGTACTTTTTTTTAAAGGCTCCATCTGTGGCCTGGATATTGACATCATGGCACAATGAATTATTTTTTTTCCTTGAGGAAATGGGTACCCTATTTTAAAGTACACAGACTTTTATGATAAGTTATCATCAACTTCCTTATGTGTGTTGTCTGTTAGAACTATTTGTATCACGTAATATGATTCCCTTTGCAAGTATGTTATGACAAGTTTATCTTTTATCTTAAGAATATTATCTGTTGGAATCATGCCTTGGTTAGCCACATTTTTGTATATTTGTTCTAAGATCACTTTGATAACACATTCCATAAATTGTCATTTTTTGCTGTGTGATCTACCTGACACTTTTTCCTACTTAGGCATATTATAACTGGGCTATTGCAATATCTGATCGTGCAAAAATACGTGGTCGGACCAAGGAGGCTGAAGAACTATGGAAGCAGGTTAAATTATAGATCTGATTACTAGATTCTTTACCATTTTTTTCGTGTTTAAATGCTGATATTAAGCTTGATAATTATGAATTCTGTTTTTGGGTTGACTAGCAGATTATGCCTGTGTTCCGTTATATGCTGTGATGGGAAATCGATAACTGATTTCTTTGACACTTCACCTGATGTTGAATTGTCATTCTGGCTTTTATTCATCTTTCCAAAGATTTAATGGGTGAATTGTGCTGAAAAGGATAAATTTGCTGCAGTTACCTTTAAGAAAAGAATAATTTGCTACAACTATGTTCAAAACAAGAATCAAGCAAACACTACTTCTCCTAACAGAAGTCAAATACATGACGCTACATCCAGCATCTCAAACTCCATGATGTGTTTGTTTCATTGTTTGTGATACTTATTCAAAGAACAATCTGAATTTACATATTTAACTTACATGTATGGTAGGTTTTAAGTACTACAAGTAAAGACTTAGCTTATAGTTGAACACCGGAAGTAAGAAGAGGAACTCCAAACTTAAGGTGGTACTTTTACATATTCGAGTATTTAAATTAATCTGTATCGACCTTTTAATATCCAACAGTCTTGTTTGGCCGTGGTGAAAGCCTAAATCAGACTTTATACTCCCACCTTTCCATGTAACTGGTTGATAGGAATTGTCCTTTTGAGTGTGTAAAACCTGGCACAATGGTTAAATTGTTCCTTTAATTGCTGAGATTACAAATTCAAAGCCTTGAATGCGGGTACTCTTTGCTTTATCTTGGGAGGGCGCTTAGAGCATTGGATTTGCGCTCTTTAGGATTTTCTTCCTTTTGAGTGAAAAATTTTGCATATATTGACCCAATTTCAGGGATTTCAATTTTTTTCTTAAACTCTGGCACCACATTATAGAAAGAGCATCACAAATAGGTCTTCTTGATCTGATATCTAATGTTTTCTTTGTCTAATATTGCATAATTTTCCTCTCAAAAAAAATATTGCGTGATTTTAGGGGTCTAATTCCTTGGTCATTGCTGGTGATAATAAAAGGCTAAATGATTAAGTTGAAGCCTACTTTCTGGTTGTGGCTAGGATTGTGCAATCATTGATAGTTTTTTTATCATTATCATTGTACTTTCAAATGTTCGTGGTGTATTGAATTGCTTGTCATTCCTACTTTCCGTTTCTTCTATTGTAATATCTAAATGACATTTCTCATATTCTGTTTAAGTGTGCTAGCCCACTTTAGGTTTTTACTGACCTAGTAATATTCCTTTGTTTCCCTTCCAGGCAACAAAAAAGTATGAGAAAGCTGTACAGCTGAATTGGAACAGCCCACAGGTCTACCTTTACAGCGCTATTTTTTTCTCAGTCCAAGTTGGGATTTAGTCTGCCATTTCTTTCTATAGGTTCCGTTAAGAGCTTTCTTTTCCACTATGATATGAGAATATGACCAACTTCAGTCATCAAAATACTTTTTTTCGATCTTGTGGAGATTTGAGTGGATTTTATATGGTTCTAAATTCATTCTACCTTATTCTGTTATTATAGGCCCTGAACAACTGGGGACTTGCTCTGCAGGTATTGTGCTTTATATTCCCCAAATTAGAGGAGTTCTTCAGACTCTGTGTTTTCTTGTGTTTGATTATACTTAGGTTACAAGAATTCTGTGATCCTTAGAAACATGATTGTTATTCAGGAACTTAGTTCAATTGTTCCTGTTCGAGAGAAGCAAACTATCATAAGAACTGCTATAAATAAGGTAAATTATCAATTATGATTCTCTTATTTGTTTTCTGAATTTGTCATCTCATTGCAAATAAACATCCTTGTCTATTCATGATACCTATTTTCATGTTACATTTTCAGTTTCGTGCTGCCATCCAACTTCAATTTGATTTTCATCGAGCAATTTACAACCTTGGGACAGTTCTGGTCAGTCCCTCTTACCCCCAATTCAAGCATTTTACTTCAATACATCTTTACTTTCAGAAGATATTCTGCTCTAGATTACTTGCTGAGGAATAAGTCTGATAATGATCTTTTGCTTTATCACAGTATGGGTTAGCTGAGGACACCTTTAGATCTGGTAGGCCAGTCACTGCAAAAGAAGTGTCCCCTGATGAACTTTACAGTCAATCAGCTATATATATTGCAGCAGCTCATGCTTTGAAACCAAATTACTCGGTACATTGCTTCTGCTTCATTGCACGTTGTTCCTCACTTGGCCATACAAAGATCTATGTTTATATAGTCACCACTAGATTGCTTGATCCTTTTATATGAACGCTAGGAAGAATTAAATTTGAAAACTTTCGGTAGTTAGCAAATTATATAAGATGTTATAGCTATTATACTTCGGCCCTTTTTAGGTAGTACTTTATATCGGGATTTAGATGCTCAAGGATATTAAAGATTTTTCTCTTGTACTTCGTTTGATTAGGGTGACGCTGCTTAAATAACATTAGTTTAAGTAAACATTTTCATGACAAAAAGGAAATGTAAAGTCAATCTTTTTGTTAACCTTTATTCAATGCCTTAAAGCTGACTCTCCAGTTGACAAAATTGTGACTGCAGCAATTGGCGCACACAACTAGTACTGTAATTACAGGTTTGACTAAGTTTCATGATATAGACTTATTTTGGTATTATATATTGTGCAGGTTTATCACAGTGCCCTGCGACTTGTCCGTTCAATGGTCAGTATTTTGTGTCTTTAATCATATTCTTTTTACTGTTTACAGTATTATTAGCACTCTCTGTTTACTGTGATGACAAAAAAAGTATAACAATTTTATTGTTCTTGCCTTATAAATATTGGTATATGGATGCAAAAAAAGAAAAAATATATTATGAACTAAGATTTCTTTTACTTCGCTACACCGATGACTAATTCCGTTAATGTCATGTGGTTTTTGGTGTTATCTAATGGTCAAATTCATGACCCACTCATCATGTCTAGATAATGATGAAAAAACACTATCTAATAAATGTTGGTTGTGCTCATTTTTGCATGTGTAATGCATTGCATTATGTTTGGGCACATACTGTGCTAAGCAAACATATAACTTTTCTCGTTCTCTTTGACATGGGCTTCATTCTTGAATGTAATGTACACTTCTATATGCATTTTGTTAACCTCCAATCCTGCCCTCCCGTCCCCCGCCCCTCTCATGTTTTCTTTGTTTTCTTCATTTGGTTGGTTGGATTATTTAGGAAGATTATAATAAACTTTCACCCATTTTTCTGCTTCATGTTCTATCTGATTATCATAGTTTTTTAATGCATTTTATTCATGTCATACAAAACTGTTAAGAATCCAGGATAAGGTGAAAGCAACCACTGTCATACTTCATTTTGCAGTGGTTTGGTGATTTAGGATTACCTTGGTAATTAGTAATTTCATTTCCATGGTTAGGTGTAGCTATCTAAGATGATGAACTGGTTATGATATAAAATAATTCTACATGGAATAGAGCTATGGTGCTAGTAATCTAATACATTAATGATAAACTAATGTTCCAATGTTGTTTTTCATATTAATTTTAGATTCCTGGTGAATGTTGGTGATGATGTTCAATGGAAAAAGTTAACCACCTGAAGCATAGTGCATATTCTATGGATGTCATATTCTGTAGAAATTTGCATTGCCTTGATTTTTTTTTCGGAGTGGCCCTGAATCTTCTTGTAGAGAATCAGCATCAATACTGGTTGATTAAGGATTATGCTACATAGAAGCATGTTTCATTGTTTTGTTTTTTTTTGGAAAGGGTCTCCTGTTATTCATTGTCAGGTTCTTCTCTTTTCTGCATCGTATGACTTACCATGGAATGCACGAGAATTCCTTCTTTTTCACGTCAGAAAATTTTCAGTGTATAATCAAATAAAGTTTACTAGTTCCTCTAAAAAAAGTTCATCAGTGAAATGTAATTAGACCAAGTGAAGGAAAGTTTTTCCTCAACAATTTCAATTTTTTTGTCAACCTAATTTGTTGCTATTGCCATTATGTAATCTACAGTGATAATTCTTTGTTAAACTCCTTTTTTCCAATTATAACTTTGCTTTTCCTCCATTGTGATAATTTATTTTAGTCATTTGACCTTGATACTAACATAATATATGTGATATCTTGTGCTTTGCTGCTTAGTAATGAGTTGATGACAATTTTACTCCTGTGCTGATCTTCCTTGACAGCTTCCTTTGCCCTACTTGAAAGTGGGTTACTTCACTGCACCTTCTGCAAATAATCCAATTGCTCCTCATAAGGATTGGCAAAGGTCCCAATTTGTTTTGAATCATGAGGGACTTCGACAGGTGAGATTGGTAATCCGAATCTAGGTTCTCTTGAACTAATTTCACTTGTTATTTTAAGATTTATTTGAACGTGAAATAGATATTGTTTTTGCTATAAATGTGACTTTGCTCCTTGTAAGTGTAAATTTATTGTTCTAGAAGAGGAAGGATTAGACCTGATATTATATTAGGTTTACACTTTACAGTAAAATATCTGATTCTTGTAGCAATAGCATCACATATGATGTTAATCGAGGACCTAAAATCAATGGCTCAATGCAGAAACAGTGACATGGAATATATGGTTTATTCAACATGTTCATGTATTTTTTTAATATGGTTATAGCAACTAGATATTTAATTTTTATGAATACTATCAATCACTGAATTATCATATTTGCTAGTTTATGAACTTTAAAAACTATTGGACAATGAATTAGTAGTCTAAATGCATGACTGCATTATCTTGGTCCTGAATCTTTCTTTCTCTCGACATTATGTCATAATAGTGAATAAATATTTGTGGTATTGCATTGTTTTAACATAAAGGGATGCCTTCTCATTAATGTTTTCTGATTCATGTTTCCTTTTAAATTTCCCCAGGTCGATAAGGCTGGCAAGAATTTGTCACAAAGCCCGTCAATTGATAAATCACTAGTTAGAGTTGATGTCCCAGATATTGTTTCCGTGTCTGCATGTGCAGATCTAACATTACCACCAGGTTCTGGCCTTTGTATTGACACGATTCATGGTCCTATTTTCTTGGTAAGTATCTTGTTCATGCATTTGATTGAAAATAGTACTCTTTTGTACTTTAATTATCCATCTGTTGCTCATGTGAAGAGAAGATTTGTAATGTTTTTCCTCTCAAAGTGGAACTTCAGTATCTTTAAAAATCATCTTCTTCAAATATAAAGTTGGTGATCTTCCGACTTCTTACACATTGTAAGCACTGTTCTTGTACCAGGTTGCTGACACATGGGAGTCTCTGGATGGATGGCTAGATGCAATCCGCCTTGTCTATACTATTTTTGCTAGAGGAAAGAGTGATGTTCTTGCTGGCATCATAACTGGTTAAAATATACATGTGATTCCTCGATAAATGAACGTTCATGACAAATTTAAATTATCAGCTCGATGACACCAACTTAATGCTCTTACATGCTTTATAGGTTGAAGAAAATGTTGGTATACAAAGTTTTTCCTTGGTATGCTATGCATGCTGTATTTATTGGTTCGAAGGACAAAAAGGGTTGTTGCAGTTACCATTAGTCAGTTTTCTTGACGCCGAGCATTTGTAAAAAAACAACTTAATTATTATTTTTCATAATACCAGTTTCCTTTTCCCTTTGTGATCAGAAAATGTGATACACTAGAAGATCAGGAAACATTTATTTTGTGTATATAATAGTCGATTATGGGTATTCTGGTTTGGTGGAATTTGGATATTGGCTGCATCTTTCTTGAATAATAAAATTTTCTGCAGTCACTGTTTAGAATGAACGAGCTTGCTGATGTCGTTCTTTGGAAAAGTTTATATTGGAAATTGCAAGTTTAGGTTTCCCCAGAGTTCGTAAACATCTGATTGAATGTTGGTTTCTTTTTCTTTTTCTTAAACCTGTTATCCTTTAGGTTTGGTAGGTTTAATATCAAATCTATTGCCTCGATTCATTGTACAACTGAAGCCCTAGTCCAAGGGCTCCTAAAAGCATGTCCTTTCACCAAGCAACTGTAGCTTCTTTTGGTTCTTCGGGGTGCAATGCAACGTTTGTCTTATTTTGGTAGTTTCAAATTAGAGTTGAACGAAGGATAAAAATTTTTATCCTCCGTTCCTTTTCTATCATTTAACTTCTTCTTCTCTCTCATTCCTTTCTTTCCTCTATTCAAGCATTTAGTTCTTTCTTACCGAAGCTTATATATTATTTGAGGAAAATAATGATGCATAAGTACTGCATTCCGTAAATTTGATCCAATTAAAATATGATCGAAAGTGTAGAGCATTAAATATAATTTCTCTCAAAACTATATTTCGGGATTAAAGTTGAGTTCATTAATTTATTCATCTCTCAATCAGGAGCTCAGCAATTTTGCAATTTGAGCTCAATATAAAATTTGTAAACAACTTTATTTCGAATCCACTTAATCTGCTCATTCAAAATTATGGGTCCATGAATTAGCATTACGTATTTGAGTAATTAAAATTCTCAAGGCGTATTTACTGGAAAGAAATAAAAATCTTCACCTATAACTGAATATACTAGGATTAATTGGATCTATAATTGAAGAGATGCCTTATTTTGAGAGCCTCATTTTTTTCTTAGATGATTAAAACTGAAATACCGTAAAAAACACCTGTTTTTTTCTTAAATCATTGTTTCTTCACTTTAATTCTAGCCTATATTTAAGCTCTGTTTGACATTATTAAGTAATTAATAATGGGTCATAATTAATGCATAATAATTAGCTAGTAGCAATGAAATTTCAACGATTTAATTATTAAATTAAATAACAAAGTGTTTGATAGTTATAATTGATGAATGCAAAATAATTGAAGATAACATATATAATATTTATTTTTTAAACCATTTTAATATTATTGAATATAGTAATTAAATAAAAATTTTATTTTATAAATAATTTATGATTAGATGTGTTTCTTTTTAATCAAAGAATTTAAAAATTACAAAAGTGACCATATAATATAAAGATTAATTATATTATATAAATAATAATTAATAACAAAAGTCTTTGATGATATATTTTAAAAAATTTAATAAAGGTGCTACCTACTTAAATAGGTAACACGTACTACTTATCTTATTAATCATAAGATATTATATATACAATAAATGTAATAACTTATAACAAACTATTTAAAAAAAAAGATTCATCGTATATTTAATATCTTACAATGGATAAGACAAGTAATATGATATTATCTAATTAAGTAGGTAGGTAGTACTTCTATCATTTCCTTTAAACATGTTAATTGTTAATTTCAAATATTGTTTTTTTAAATATTAAAATATTAAACATTAATTATCATCATTATTATTAATTATGAGTTAAATAATATTTTGACTTGTTTAAAATACTCCACATATTCATAAAAAAATTATTTTTAAGATATTCTAACCTTGATTAACTCAGTTAAGTTAAGGGGTGTAAAATTTGAACTTAATTTTTTATCACGGCAAAAATACGTCTGCCTCGCACATGCAAACAAACAGTTATGGTCCTCGCCTGGCGCCCGTAATGCCCGCCGTTCACGCATGGGCAACTCACGTATCGATTAAGCCGGTTCGACCGGTTCGGCTTTCCAAATTCCAAACCTAATTGATCTGCCAAACCGTCGGCTTTCCGACCCGCTTCTTCTGCTCCGTAGCACAAGCCGCCAACTTCCATTTCTTCCTCTTCATTCTTTTCCTTAATAGCGTCGGCGAGATGATCGTCTCCGGCGTCTCTCCGCCGCCGCGCCTTCTCCGGGAGTTCCTTCTCCGGCCGCTTGGGGTATCGGACGTGGACGCCGTCACGAAGCTCGGAAGGCGATTGAAGAGCAGTTCATTGCCGGTAACTCCTCCGAACCTTCCGGTTCTCACTCTTTTTTTTTGTTGCTATTCTTGGTCGAGGTTAAACCTAGTTCAATCATCGTAGAGGAAGGGCGGTAGCTTCATATGTAGGGTACAGCTCATCCACGACGCCCCTTTCGCCACCGCCATCGGCGCCTGCGTCCTGAACTCGCTCGTCTTTCCGATTCCATCTGGCACCGGCGGGGGCATTGAGGAGGAAGACGGCGGTGGCTCTATCGACTCCGCCGACGCGAAGCTCGCCGTGATGGGGATGATTAGCTTTATTCCCTACTTCAACTGGCTGGTGAGGCCATTGCCTTCTCGTTCTGCTTCTCCTTCTTGCCGACTTGATCGGAAACAAGGATTGGGATTTAATGCAATATACTTTCTTTTTGGCGTAGAGTTGGGTGTTTGCTTGGATGGACAGCTCGAGCTCTCGTTATCTCGTGTACTCCTTCGTCTACTTGGCTCCGTACTTGAGGTAATAGAACCGTCCGAAATATTTAACTTGTTACATGGAGTAGTCCATGAACAGCCGGGAAGAGAATTTAAAGTATGCCGTTCTTAAATCACGCATTTTAGTTACTGACTTCTGCTAATTTAAAGTATGCCGTTCTTAAATCTGCTAATCCTGCATTAAATTCAAGTGTGCAACCCCGGCTTGATATTGAACATTACAGACAATGTTTGCATTGGATTTCGGAGAAGTCATTGCTTATTCGCATGCATGTTTAGCATCAGTTGGTAGTCGAACCAGTCAGATTCATAAGATGAAGGCTTTGGTTTCATTTGCGTATGCTGAGTGATAGGGTTCTGGTCCAACTAAGAACACAGATTTGTCACTTCAAAATTATTGCTGTAAGCAAATGGCTTTATTAATCTATGGTTGTTCTAAAGTCCAATAAGGGTATATATCTAAAAGGAACATAAGGAATACTAATTGGAAAAAAATATTGTTTATTCCTAAATTTGTGTTCTACCACCAAGGTATTTTCAGATATTTTTCTGCAGCTAAAGATATATAAATGAAGGTAAAGGTAAATAGATTAAGTTGGGGAATAAGAATGTGGCAAAATGGGACTAGAGTTCAATTAGGATCCTTTTATGGTAAGAAATTTACTTCAATTAGGCATTGGTTAGGCATTGTACTTCACATCTTGCAGAAAGGAATGCATATCAAAGTTAGGAACTTGCATTGGTTGGTTGAAATAAAACTTAGAACTTGCTTGGTTGATCAACATAGCATCATGATGAAATTTTAATTCTACCATTCGACACAAATTATAATCACAACAATGCAGATATCACTAAGGTATGAGTCTCCAACTGAGCATCGTTTGTGAGTATGTTGTATTGGATTTCCCATTAGGTACAATATGGGGTCTAGTTGTCCTTATCAATTTTGATGTTCAATACACAGGACAAACTTGTCTCTGTCGCCTGAAGAAAGCTGGCTTCCTATTGCCAGTGTATTTGCATGTGTCCTTCACATTCAGGTGCACCTATAAGTGTTTGAATTTCTAACTATTAGGTTCTTTTTCTTGAAGTCTAAATTCTCTTATTCTTAGTTGGAAGCCAGCATTAGAAATGGAGATGTGAAGCTGTTTTCCATGTTCGGCAGACAAAAGGATTCTGAAATTGAGATCAAGGAAGACTCCTCTATAAAGGTTTCATTTTTTTCTGCTCTTTTTATTAGTTAATAATATTCTCTTGAAGTTGCATTTATGTTTTTCCAAGAAAACAATATAGATTGAAACATTCAACTCGTAACTGATTCAGAAGAGCACTACGCAACACTTGAAATTGCCTCCTAGACGAGGATCGCGAGATGCGATTAATGAGTGGAGAATTCCTAAGCAAGGTCATGATATGGAGCAGTTGAAACAAGATCCTGAAGATGTGAAAGAAAACAAATCAAAATAGGAAAAGGGAAGAAAGTACACGTCCGTATTCTATTGTGTTTTTTTGTGTTTAGCGCGTTTTGTTTGAAGATGGGCGTTAGAAATTAGAAATCAAGCATATACCTACAGTTTTCATTTAGGTGAGCTTGTTGTGTCAAACTTTTAGTGTTTTAGTTCTGTTTAAGATACTCGATCTGCAGGCATATTTGAATGCTGCATACTCCTTTTTCAGTATTTTAAAATAAGTTAGAAGAGAATAAATAGAATTTTTGTATGTTTCCTCTCATAATTTTGTTCATTATTCGTACATGTTGCCGCTTTGATGCTTCAGATACAATGATGAACCAATCAGTCGTGTAACAATAGCTCAATAATTTACATATTACTTGTTCTACACATAAATGTATGTCATTAACAAAACGAAAACTTTTATACTTCATTTAGAAATAAAGAAATAAATATGCTATACAACTCAAATATCCATTCAACGCTCTATTCTCATAACAGAAAAAAGAAAAAAAAAACATATGATCATCACTGTAGACTATATATCATATTTGTTGAGTAAATCTTATGAATGTGGTTGGAGTTCAATCTTAAGTTATACGTATTCAGTTAGTAGTAATTATGATCTTGTTAAAGATATTTTCTGTTTTATTATAAATTTGTAAAATATTTATACTTATACGAGTTCATTGAATATATATATATATATATATATATATTTATATATATAAGTTGTGTTCAAGAAAACAAATGGAATACAAAATATTTGAAGCCATCAAATTTTTTTATTTGATTTTTTATGTGGTATCTATGTCTGTAACCCATTTGAGTTGACACTAGAATGTGAAGTTTAATTTTCTTTTTGATATTTTTCTTCCAAATTATTTATTAGATGGCAGAATCCTCCATTAAAATGAGGGTGAATATCTAATATGGATCACGAGAGATGACATCTTTCACTCAAGTTGTGAAATTTTTTTTGCACTTTCGGATATCCAAAATCCACACTATTAAATGTTAACCAAGAGTGGTTGGCACAGTTGGTTAGCGGGATTGTGTCCTGGGAGGACGAGGCTAGTAGCCCCGGGTTCGATTCCCAGAGAGATCACTTTGGCCAGGATTTACCTTCGTCGCACCCGTCCGAACACTGGATTAGTCAGGTGCTAGTAGCCCTAGAAACCGGTGGGGTTCTACACTTAGACCCAAAAAAAAAAGTTGAAAATTTTTCAAATAACAACTTCATCTCTTTGCCTTTTTATTCAAATTGGATTTTAGATATTGATGTCCTTGAACGCATGATTGGTAGTTTAGATTTTTTTATTAACTCAAAATCAATTTTTGATTCCATAATAGTGAATGAAAAATATATTGAGTAATTTTCAAAATTGATACCTCAACTTTACCTAAGATCCCAAGTTGATTCCTCAATTTTTTTTGTAATTAATTAGTCCCTCAACTATATAATCATTTCACAATTGGTCCCTTTTATATATTATAATTATTTCTTGGTGATGTGGCGGCCACATCGTTTATTTTTCATCAATTATTTATTGATGTGATAGCCACATTAATGACACACAAAATGAACACTTGAGAAACAAAGAATAAAAAGGAAAATATCATTAGACAATAACATATAAACATACAAAATTACTTGATAAGAAATAGATCCTATGCGTTCACGATTTTATAAAAGAACTTTTACTATTTTCTTTTCACGAGCTTATACATTCACAAAAATTAAAAAGTACTCTAATGTTCCTTCAATTTCTAAAGTTATAGTTATTCATGTTAGAAATAACATGTGAAGATTAATCATCTAATTATTTAGGAGATTAATTATATAGTTTTTTATTATTCTAATTTTGTCATAATAGTGGTTATGTAGTTTGATTATTTTAACACGAAAAATAGTAAAAAAATTCTTATAAGATCATGAACATATAAGATCTATCTTTTATCAAATAATTTTATGTGTTTATATATTATTTTTAATGATATTTTTATTTTATTCTTTTTTTAAAAGTTTATCTGTGTGTCATTGACTATGACATCAATAAATAATTGATGAAAATAGATGATG